>JBCNJP010003042.1:0-56317 GCA_039602395.1 Deinandra increscens subsp. villosa | reverse complement strand
CTGATATGTGCGTCATGTGAAGTATCGAGCAAGGAACAAGTTCATGCCAAAGTAGGTCTGGCCGGACATGGTCCGAACCTGAAGTTCGGACTGGCCGAACCTGAGGTTCGGACGAAGCTCGGCCAGCTGGGTATAAATAGATGGTTGTTCTTTGTAATAGACAGTTCTGAGCGTGTGAGATTTTAGCTAAGTGTGTTATTCAAGGTGTTTCTCTGTGTTGTGTTTCTAAGTGTTTACTGATTGTAATTGTTCTTCATTGATCAATAAATCAATCGGTTAATTACGTTTCGATGTCCGATTAACTAGATCGAGTAGACGATCCGATGCTCACGCATTTCTTAGTCAGACACTCAGTAGCAAGATGTCCAGGTTGACAACATGCATAACAAAGTCTTTCTCGAAATTTAAAAACATTTGAATTTTTTTTTGAATTTGTAAAACCAGAAGAATGATCAGAATCAAATGTATCAAAGAAATCATCATAGAAATCATACCTAGGAGATGGACTCCTTGAAGATGATGATCCTCCAGAATAATAAGATTTTTCCTTTGGAGGAGGGGATTTCTTTGGAACTTGAACTTTTGAAATCTTTTCAGCTTTCATTGGCTTCTTCACTTGAACAGGTATATCCTTGACTTCATACCCCAAACCTTTATTCTTATAACTTGAGGTCTTAGATGAAATCGAATAAGAACTAGAAAATTCAATTTTCTCCCCTTAGCTTCTCTAATGAACTTAGCTTTGATATCTTTCAATTTGTTCTCTTGAATCAAATATTTTTCTTCTTCAGTTATAGACGAGGAACTTGAAACAACCTTATCAAAAAGCTGTTCATTTTCCAAAAGAATAGACTTTGAACTAAACTTCGGAGCTTCACTCAAAGGTTTTTGCTTTTTCTCAGATTTGGGCTTCTTCTTCTTTGGTTGAGAAGCAAACTTGGAATAATCATGCAATTCATCTTTTAGGATCAAGAAGGAGCAGATGTAAATTAAGATAAATCCACCGGTTAAGGAACCAAGTCTTCTCTAGTGAATTTAGCTTTGATGTCTTTCAGTTTGTTCTCTTGAATCAAAGATTTTTCTTCTTCAGTTGCAGAGGAAGTACTTGAAGCAATCTTATCAAAAATCTTTTCATTTTCCAAAAGAATAGACTTTGAGTTAAACTTCGGAGCTTCACCCAATGGTTTTTGCTTTTTCTCAGACTTTGATTTCTTTTTCTTTGGTGAAGTAGTAAACTTTGAATAATCATGCAATTCATCTTTAGGATCAAGCGAAGCAGATGTAAATTCAGATAAATCCACCGGTTGAGGAACCATTTGAATATCATTATTTTTGGAACTATCCTCACTCAGATCCTGTTTATATAAGAAATTCAGCAATGTTGGTGATAAATTGCAATTCTTCACTTGCCTTTTTAACTCTAAAATTTCCATCTTCAATTCAGAGAATTTATGTTGAGCATCAAACACCTCTTTTTGTGACTTAATGAACTTTTCATTGAGGTCATTGTACTCATATGTTTGTAACTTCCTGATCTCACATTCAGCTAAAACTTCTTCAGTGACGTACTCCCACTTCTTCTTGTATATATCCACACCCTTAGTTAAAACTTCATTCTTATCTCGAAACAAAATGTTTTCATCTTGAGGTGTAGAGATTTTGTTTTGAAATTTCTCAATTGTAGCAGCAGATTCAATAACAAGTGCATTTTCTTTTTCATACTTTTGTTGAACTGGATAACTTTTCGCAAATAGATTTTCAAAATCTTGTGCTACATCTAATGCTTCAGCTTTAGCTTTTTCACATTCCTCAGCCAAGATACTCTTCTCTTTCAACAACACTTCATTAACATGAACCAATGCATAATATTTCTTTTGAAATTCTTCCAATTCTTCCTTCAACACCACAATTTCTTCAGTCGATAATTGTGAATCTCTTTCAAAACTTGCATGCTTATTGCGTAACTTCACACATTCAAGACATTTTGATTCTTCGACCTTAACCTCTTTGATCATTGATATTGTCGAATTAGAATCCGAATCAGTTAGAATACTATCATCATCATGACGAGCAGTCAATGCAACAGTGATAGGAACATTCGACTGTTTTGTGACATTAGAATCCGCATTCCAAGCAAATTCATCTGGATGCCAAAATATATCTGTCATCTTGTTACCAGCAGAATCAGATGCTTTTTGCTCTGGATTGGAGGATGTAAACACCAAATGAGCATGTTGACCCGTCTTTAATTTGTTTTCAGTAGACATTGGACATTCTCGGGCAAAATGTCCATACACCGAACATTTGAAATACTTCACTTTTGATTTGTCTAAACCAATCTTACCATCTTGATTCAATCTTTTCTTCCTAGTTATACTAAAAAATTTCTTCGTCCTTCGAACTAACATAACATATTGCCAATTCAGATTCATTTCTTCCAAATGATCATAATCGATCTGCTCATAATCTTCATTTGTCAATTCTGCTTTACTTACCGAACCCGTAATAACACCAAAATATGAAGAGACTAATGCAAACATTAAAGCATTATAATCATCGGTTGTTTGAACAGATAAAGCATTTTGAGTTGAAGAACTAGGAATTGAAACCATACAACCAGCAGAATAACTAGAAATTTCAGATTTACCTGCAACGAATGCTGTAGGAGGTGCGGAATTATGAATATTGGACTTCACAACATTCATGGTTGAATCATTTTCACCATGATACACAGCAGGATTCTGGATTTGTGCAGGAAGTGACTTGTTTACCATTAACTCCATATCACTTGGTGACTTGTTTACCATTAACTCCATATCACTTGCTTGTAACCTTTGAATCAGATCATTAAATCACAATCCCGGATATTCTTTATCATGAGTAATCATCATCACATAATTCTTCCATTTCTCAGGTAAAGCCTCCAAAATCTTTTCTTTAATATCAACTTCTTCTTTTGTAAGACTCACCAAATGCATTTCACTCATTAAGTGAGCAAATCTTGCAATCAGATTTGGAATTGATTCATTTTGATAATGCTTGAAACTATCAAATTCATTCTTCAAAACTTATTGTCGACTTTTCTTATATTGGTCCTTACCCTCACATCTCTTTTCCAATGCATCCCATAAACGATGTATAGTTACCATAAAATTAATGTAGTAACTCTGTAGGTAATGCCATTGTCAAAGTACCATATGCCTTTTTCTCAGCTTGATATGCTTTCTTTTGTTCAGATGAAAGCTTCCTTTGATTAATTGGCTCACCAGTTTCATCCTTAGGGTAAACTTTTATCAGTGAATGACAACCACATATCAATATCATTCGTATCAACGTACGCTTCAAATCGTTTAACCCAACTATGATAATCTTCCAATTTTAGTAATTTAGGAGCTTTCTGACTTGTTCCAATTTCATTATCATAATTCATCATTGTTTGCATTGGAGTTTGCATCGAATTCTAAAATCGAACATTTTGACAAACTGGTTATTGTTCACCCGAACATGATCCAAAATTGAAACCCTTTTCCGAACTCCTTCCGAACCTTAGCCGAACTTGACTTCGGATGACCTAAGCCGAACTTCAGCCAAACTAGACTTTGGATAAACCGAACTAAACCCGAACTTAGAAGATAGCCAAACTAGACTCAAAATTATCCGAACTTGATCCGAACTAGGTACGAACTGTATCCGAACACAACTTCGTTTGAAAATCAACCGAACTTGATCCGAACTTGAGTTCGGAGCGGTTATTTTTAGTATCACCCAAACTTCAGACGAACAGAAACATCGTGGGCTCGAATTTTGCAATTTTCAGTTTTTTTTGGACGAGATTTTTGACAGGAACTCAGATAAATTCAATAGAAAGAATCTAGGAGAATATTTTTCATAAAAAGCACACTCGAGATGATCAAATGAATACAAAATTAATGAGATTTTGTAAAAACCTTGGGGTTTAGACTCGAAATGATGAAAAACAAAAATTTCTGACCAGTAGAGAGAACCAAATGCTCTGATACCACTTGTAAGTGCGTGAGCGGTGGATCATCTACTTACTCATATTGAAATAAATGTTAAACGATGAACACGAGAGTAAATACAAAGACTTTTGTATTCGCCACAGAGAGATTACACAATAATACACACAGAAGATTTGACCAAGAAGTTCTAATCTCATTACAAGGAAAGCTATTTATAGAATGAACATTTCAAGCTAAAACACGATCTGCCGAACTCCAGTTCAGACAGAGTTCGTGTGAGTCCGAACTGGGGTTCGCCTCAAGTTCGGCTCAACATAATCTTACAACACTTTGTCTTGTACTTGACACTTCACATGACGAACAAGAACCATGTATCAACAATCAGACCGCTTCCTTTTGCCTTTTATTGGGAATCTATTTCTACTAGAAGCTTCTTTGGGATAAGCTCCACTCGTGGCAACTTCATTGGACATTATTCTTGTCAAAGCCTCCGAAAGTTGATTAGCAATCGATAGCAACGTAACCTTCAATGCCTTTGCCACTATTTCTAACATGGCGGCTTTCATTTCTTCGCTGAAGGTACTCGTCATTACATTTTTATAGATATCAGAATTAGTATCGGATGTTCTATCTGTATTCCTATCATGACTATGATCTCTACTAATCTTCTGATCCTATTGTAGAGGCTAGATTATAAGGCTTGTAATATTAAATAAGCTGGGCTGGGCTTAGAGGGTTTCATTAGAATCATAGGCTAGTTTGCTATTGTAGTTAGGCTAGTTTATGATTGGGCTTGGGTTTACTATTGGGTTTAGGATCAAAAGGGGCCCAATAGTAAACCCAATGGTGGTCTATATATAGACCACTTGACCTCCTTATTTGTGGGTGCTAGTTTACGATTCTGAGAGTGCAGCCAAAGGTGTTTACGATCCAAGTGGTGTTCACGATCGTAAACAGAGAGAGAGAGAGTTTACGATTTTCTTGTTTTGTACCCGACAAGCTTTCTTGTGTGCAAAGATCAAGTATTCTTCGTGTTTCTTCTCTTTTCTATCTTGAATCAATCATAAACAAGGATTCCGCACTCGTTTGTGATATCAATATCGTGTTTTGGGAGATCTTCTGGACCTACAATTGGTATCAGAGCCAAGAAACGAGTGTTTCGAGGTTCTCACGATATTGGATTCAAGTTTTTCTGGAAAAGGTCAAGTTTTTGAAGGTTTAAAGGCTGTTTGAAGGTTTACGATCGTTGCTACTGCTGTTCTTCGAGTTTCCGATCGGTATTATGGGTTTAGTTGGTGTTTACGACTGCGTGGTTTGAAGATCTTCATCATCTTCGAGTTTACGAGTTCAAGACTCGATTTTTATCGTGTTTACGATCGAGCAAAGTGTGATTATGACTGTACTTGGTTCGTGATCGTTGTTTACGACTTTGGTGGATCGGAATTGGTGTTTACGACAATTTTTCATCGGAAACAGGTGTTTACGACTCCGGTGATCGTAATCGAGTATCGTAATCTGAGTTTACGATTTTTTAAAGGCGGTCTATAGTTTACGATTTTGGGTTTGATCGGAAACAGGAGTTTACGATCAGGAGTTTACGATCCACGGTGATTACGATCGTAAACAGGGTTTACGATCGGAAACAGGGTTTGCGGCAAAAAGTCAGTTTTTCACACTTTCACGGAAACGGGCGTAACTTTTGACTCGTTTGGAGTTAGAGGCTCAAATTTGAACACGACGTTCGTGACATCAAGCCCCAGAATTACCCAGGGGAGCTCGTTTGGACCCCCAAATTCCACTTCGAAGGCCTCCGTTTTTCAGTTTTAAGTTTTTGACACTATTCTTTGAATAGTACGCCGATTTTGCCGTTTTTGCCGATTTTTCAAAATTTTCAGAAGCTGCATATCTAATTAAGAAAATGAGTTCAGTGGTTGAAGAAAAGAATATATTTGAGGACGAAGATGCTGAGATATGCCCCAATCCTACTTGTGCTCGATTAATTCCTGGACTTAGGCAAATCTGTAAAAATTTTAAGTCAGAACTATTTGAGGTAAAATGTGAAAGAAGTTCATTCAAGGGTAGATGGCAAAAGAATGAAGAGAAGGTAAAAGCTCAGAAACTAGACATTGTGAAATATCAAAAACTAGCAACTGAGAACGATTATCTGTATGACAACGCTAAGTTAGAAATAGCTGAGCTTAGTAAGCAGATAGATGACCTTAAGCATAAAAACAATGAGTTGCAAGTGAAGCTTGATATGAATCAAATGAGAAGCAAAAGAATGCTCGATGCTGGAAAGGAATTGTCACATGCCGTTGTGACCGGCCAAGTGGGGAAAGATAAAACGGGGTTTGGGTCAGAAAAGTCTGATAAGTCTCTGTCTGCAAACAACATCATTCCTCCACCAGTTCCCAGAGACATTATAGGAATACTTCTTAGTGCGGATCAAGTTGAACGAACCAAATCTGATTATAAAGAAGCTGCTCCTCCTATTGATAGTGTCTTGGTTGGAACTACACCATTGACCCAAGAGGAAATAGACAACGAGGCAAACATGACATATGGTGAAGGGAGAATAGAGGATGTATCAAGAGATGATGCTGAGTGCCAGGAGTATAACAGATGTTATGGCTCCAAGTCTGATGATACTGGGATAGAGTTGAAACCATACCCTAAAATTGAAACCCCATGCTTTAAAGTAATCGACGAAGTCAAAAGGGAAAAAGTGATCTTGACGACACGGCCTGAGGGGAAGATCTTTATGACATCTGGATCCATGTTTGATCAAGAACCAGATGTTGGGTATGACTTACCATCCTTCTCCTCTAAGTTCAAGGGAATAACTGACGGAGTGATCGGTGAAGCTAAAGTTGAGAGGCCAAAGATCACCATCAAGCATCCGAGTGTGAAGCAAACAACTGTGGTGAAGAATGATAAGATGAAAAGTGTGGCTGTGTCTCCCATTTCTTCAGTTGGTTCATGCAGTTGTAAGTGCAGTTGCAAGAATGGTGCTTCTTCATCAGGAAATCCAGAGAGCACAAAGACGATGAGGACAGGTTCTACTCAAGCTTCAAGGAACCAGCAGAAAGTCAAATATGGAGCTGCAGACAAGGCAAGGATGCAATCACAAGGCAAACCAGCTCCATATCAGCCACCAAAAACAAATGGGTACACGTCTGACTTCTATCTAAAGAAGCAGACTTGCTTTAATTGTGGCATTGCTGGTCATATTGCTAGAAACTGTCTGTATCGCCCCTATGAACCCTATTATCCGAAAACTCAAAGGGTTTCATCTCAGGAGTCTGTGAAGTCTAAGCCGATGATGGTGCAAAAACCTAAGGCAATGAAGACTGTTACTCCTAAAGTTAAACCCTCTGATCAACATTGGGGTGCTGCCAAAGCTGAAAGAAAATCTTTAAATCAAAACAACAGCTTTCCAAGTTATCAAAATTTTCAAAAACAGGTGAAGAAACCATTTTCAAAACAACCTAAGCTTGAGGAACCAAAAGTTACCCCTCCCAAGGTAACTAAAACTGTTTTGAAAAATGAATCTAAAACGAAGAAGGTTGAAATACCTAAAGTCACAACTCCAAAAGTGACTAAGACAAATGTTAGATCACCTGGAACTTGGAAACCAAAAATCAAGGCAGCTCCATCCAAACTTCCTGATTTCTCAAAGGGGATGTTCTTACAAGAAGTATCTTTTATTGATTCCTCAGGTGTACCCAGAAAACTAATGGCCTGGGTACCAATGGCTAACTAATCTCTCACTCTGTGCAGGAACGATCAAGGAGGATTATCACTAACGTTTTTATTACTAATTAGTGTGTTGATAAGTGATTGTTCCAGGCACAGTTTAGGAGACGTATCTTCATGTCATGTCAAGTTATCTATACAATGGAAGGTATGTCTCTTTGAGAGGTAAAATGTCAAAATCAGCATGAAAGGTACCGTTCTTAACTTGGTTGTTTGAATGATGAGGCATCAAAGGGTCTTTTGAGTCAAACCTATTACATTAAAGTTTCAATTAAGCTGTTCATTGATTATGTGTTTGACTTCAAATGAAATGAAGTGTGCATGTCATGAAACCCAATTTTCTAAAATTTTCAAAATCAATACTTTGAAAGTTAGCTTGGCCAGATATCTTCAAAATTTTGTGTTTTGTTCTTTTAAGTGTGTTTGTGTGTTTTATTTAAAAAAAAAAAAAAAAACTAAAAAATGATGTTCACAAGTTTGTGACATTAAAAATCAAAAAGCAAGGGGAAGAAATGTAAAGATGAAGAAAAAGTTGACCCCTCAAAAATAGTGTGCTTTTCAATTTTTAATTGTTTGTGTCTTGTTTTTGAGAAGTTTAGGGGAAGTAAAATGAATGACCGGGTTGGAGATGGCTGACACGCGTAAGGCGGAAGTGAAAGGCAAGCTCCACGGTGATATGCTCGGTAGGCTCGACCTAAACTTATGACCTCCAATGAAAGTGCAGTGATCTTAAAAGATATATATGTTTAGTTTCCCATCCTAGGTTGCATGGTTTAAAAGACTGAGTCCCGACAAAAATGGGTTGAGAGTGGTAATTACCTAGTATTCACTCTCTCACACGCCATGTCTCTGCTGTCATGACTACACCACATAATAAAAAGAAAAGAAAAAGAAAAGAAAAAGAAATGAAAAAAAAATAATGAAAAAGAAAAGAAAATGAAAAATAATCACTCAGTTGGTCTTCTTTGCGTGCTTAGTGGCCGACCTGATCACCAACTGATGGTTAATGAAAATAAGTGGTAGTCATAGCGGTGTTGCATGGTTCCTCAAGTTGGGGGTTTGTGAATCCTCAATAAACTCTGAGGTTGGGTAGGTTTTGCTGTGTACGCTTGGGTGTGGGGACAATTAAACATGACGGTAATAATGTACTATATTAAGCATGACGCATTCGGTTGGGATTAAACGAGTTTGAGTTTAAAGCGGACAAACATACCGGCAATCACCCAGACTAGTTAAGTAACTGAAGCTGAAAAGGGTTCCTCAGTCAGATTCATATGGTTTGATACCTTGTAAACTTTCTCATGTTTGATATTGGTAAGTATTTGTTTGTTTTTATCTTTCGTGTGTGAGTCGTTAAGTTCTTTTTGGTGTGTTTTTGTCTTGGCCAGGTTGATTTGAGAAGTCAAAATATGTTTTTCAAGGGTTTTAATGCATGACAATATGCCCCCGACAGATCTTGCCAAATTTTTAGGGGAAGGAGTATGGGATAATAAGTATTATCCGAAGGGAACTCGAGGATGATACTTATTATCTAATGGAAAAGACTTCCTCCGTCAGATCTTGACAAAATTTTAGGGGAAGGAGAGGGGATAATAAGTATTATCCGAAGGGAACTCAAGGATGATACTTATTATCCGAAAAGACTTCCATAATACATAGTATCCGAAGGGAACTCGAGGATAATATGTATTATCTCAGGGGAAGTCCTTAGCTGAGGGGAAGTAATCAGCTAAGGGGAAGTCTTTAGAGGTCTTTGGGTTCATGGAAAGTTTTATAGAAAACCCGTAATCTATATTAGGGTTTTTGGTTAAAATTATGTTAATTTGAATCAACTTAACATATGATAATTACCTTCTAACCCAAAGACCAGTCATCAAATGTCTGGTGGAGTATATTTTTTCAAATGTGTGTCAGACAGGTTGATGATAGAAAGATGATGCTGCTGCTTCTCAAAGTTAAAGAACCAACCGGACAAGACTTCCATCTGAATAAGCAACTGTTCAGGGGAAGTTGTTGGTGTCTTTACAAGTTTTGAAAAACTTCAAAAGTTATTTTTTTCAAAGAAAATGCTCACAAGTTTAGGTGAAGCTGAAGATTTCAAGTCAATTCTTTGAAAAAGAAAATGAGAGCAGTCAGAGATCATGAAGTTTGAAGATCAACAATCAAGTTCTCCAAAGTTAGGAGGTTTTCAAAATTTAACCTCTAATTATTTTGGAGATTCAAGACAGTTACCGAAGATACAGCAAGAACCAGTTCTTTCAAGAAGCAAGTCAATGAGAGTCCTCCATTTCATTGCTTGTTTATTTCAAGAAGTTCAAGCTAATGCTGATCAAGAGGAAGTCCCAAGTGCCCGTCATGAAACCCGTTGAAGATTTCTGCGGAAAGAATCTTCATCAGCATCTATGCCAGCCAGTGAAGAAGAAGTTTTTCAAAGATCGAAGACATTTAATATCACAAGCCTAGGGGAAGATTGTAGAGGCTAGATTATAAGGCTTGTAATATTAAATAAGTTGGGCTGGGCTTAGAGGGTTTCATTAGAATCATAGGCTAGTTTGCTATTGTAGTTAGGCTAGTTTATGATTGGGCTTGGGTTTACTATTGGGTTTAGGATCAAAAGGGGCCCAATAGTAAACCCAATGGTGGTCTATATATAGACCACTTGACCTCCTTATTTGTGGGTGCTAGTTTACGATTCTGAGAGTGTAGCCAAAGGTGTTTACGATCCAAGTGGTGTTCACGATCGTAAACAGAGAGAGAGAGTTTACGATTTTCTTGTTTTGTACCCGACAAGCTTTCTTGTGTGCAAAGATCAAGTATTCTTCGTGTTTCTTCTCTTTTCTATCTTGAATCAATCATAAACAAGGATTCCGCACTCGTTTGTGATATCAATATCGTGTTTTGGGAGATCTTCTGGACCTACACCTATGATCAAAATAGCTTGTGTAACAATCATGAATTTTTGTTTTATTAATAAAAGCTTTTGGGTTATAATTTAAATCGTGTTATTATTTATCTAAATAAATTGATTTCCTCTAAAAACATTAGTGAGTAAGTGTTATTAAATTACAAGTTCCAAATTGAATATACAAACATAGTTATTCTATTTAATGTGTTAGAAAATTTAAGGATGATTTTCCATTAAATTTTATGTTGGATTATAATTTTGAAACGTATTTATTATAAAATGAGTTGTTCCAGAAAAAGAAATATATGGTTTAAATTTTGAAAGAAGTTTCTTTTTACAATTTTAGTAACTATATGTTTTTTCTATAAAGTTTTAAGAAAGAAAAAAATCTTTTTTTTAACGCAGCCCGTTTTTCCGGCGACTCCCGCCGACGACACCGAGTTCTTGTCGGAGAACATCCAAAATAGACCGAAACGCATGCTTTTACTCACTTTTATGACCCAAAACGTTCCTATCATCATTTCAATCATCAATATCGACACAAAGTCGATCTTAATTGCGAGTTAATCATCCAAAAAATGTCATAACCGTTCAGAAATTTAAGACCCGAATTAACTCGTTTTCGTTGTGTTTGGGGCCCTATAAATTGTTCCTCGACCCTCCTCTCGTCTTTGCGCATCTTGTAACGCCGAAAAACTACTAAAAATCGTCCCTGGTTTGCGAGTTCTGCCACCGCTGCCGCCGAATTCCGGCAACCTCCCGTTCTCTCGTTTTTCTGGCCGATTAGAGGTAAGTTTTTACACCGTCTTGCTCGGTTTTAGTCAAGGAACAAAAGCCCCATGTTAAGTTTCTCTTTCATTCACATATTGATGATCAATTTTGAGCTATTAGATGTAGGGTTTTTTTTTTTCATGGATAATTGGGGAAGAAGATGAATTGTTCTTATGAGATATATTTATTTGTACTGAACTTTAAACTAACAAGGCTTGTAGCCCAACTGGTCTTTATCCCGTATCACAATCAGGAGGTCGCGAGTTCAATTCTCGACCTCACTAGTTTTTCCGGTTTTATTTTTTTTCAAATTTCTATATTTGATGACTTAAGTCACCTAAAAATATATGTAAATTTCCAGAAAATTTTAAAAATAAATTATAAAAATTCCTAAATTATATAAACCCTTTTCTCATGTCCTAAATACTATAAATTCCTACAATTAGCTTAAAAGAAAGAAAACAAACATACAAAAATATTATTATTCTTACATATAATAACTAATTGTTACTCATTTTACTTAAATCCTTAAAAGCTCAAACATTTCGATCATTTTTCTCAAATTAATGGACATCGTTGAGTATAAGATAATCAATAAAATAGAACGTGTTATGTTTCTAAAACCCTATATTATTAAAAGGCTTGACTAGAAATATTTATTTTAATAAACAAAGAAAACCTTATTCGGTTACGATTTCTCAATTTAATTATTCCACGTCATAAATATTTATTTTTAGATTCCATGGATTTTTATAAACGAAAATCAATGTTTAGTCATAAATATTCTAAACCAAATTAAACCCATCTTCCCCAATCAAAAGCCATCGAAAACCCTAGATGCATAGAAACTCCTTATTCATCCTCGTAACCAGTAGATAATCAAATTCGTTATTTGTTTAGGTCATCTTCATACTTGAATCATTCCCGTAACATCAAACTAGTGATTCAAGCATTCTAAGGTGAGTTCATAGCCCTTTTTCTTTAAATTTTCCAAACTATTTTGGGGTGGAAACATGCGTAAACACTTTTATTTGTCATTATTTCATTTTCAAGTAAATCATATTATTTATCATGTTTATCATCATGAATCATTGCGAAACTTTAATCATTCTAACATTCATACTTTCCATGCAAAGTCAATACTGTTGAATACATTTATTTGTATGTATGTGTGTGATATTGTGCGAATATATACTTTGCCATGCTTGATATCGTATGTTATTTGGAAATCATATGCTGAAGTCTCCGGAGCATTCCTTGCGAAGAACTTCACAAGATAAGTTGAGGTTCTTGCGAGGGACTGAACGTCGTCCCGACGCTGAGATTCTTGAGAGGAACCGCTCAAGATATGTAGAGGTTCCTTGAGAGGTATTGAACAAATGGACAAACTTTATTACCAATTGTTGGTTTGCGAACCATCAATCAGGCGTACTGTTTATGTGGTGTATTTTTTTGTAAACCAACTTATACTTGTGGTGACTTTGCAAACAACTTATCAAATGTTTTCTATACTTGTTTTCTTAAACCTATGACTCACCAACTATGTAGATAGTTGACCCTTTTTACGTGTTTTTCAGGTTATGGGAAATAAGCGTATTTATTGCTAGGAAGCTTATGGACCTAGTTAGGTTATGTTGTCTTTTAAGCATTTGCCTTGTAATAGATATTTAAGTTTGTGATTATTAAAAAAATATGGTGTCCTTTTTATATCCTTGTGCCTCTATACTCCTTTCGTGACACCTCGATGTTTCCGCCATCAGTCGGGGTGTTATAGAATTGGTATCAAAGCCATGGTTATACGGATTTTGGTTATTAGAGAACAATAATCTAGACTATAACCTTAGGGGCCAAAAATAATAAACCCTATCCTTGATTTGGGTATTTGAATTTTCTAATTGCACATTTTCATGTGAATCTCTATCTTAGTATATGCAACTCATCCTCGTCGACGAAATTCTTAGACCCTATATTAGGGTTTCATCTTGGAATTCAAGTCTCATCCTTGAACACTCTAATCAAAATTACGGGTCCGTGTTACGGTTCTCAGGATTGTGTGTAATCTGGAAGAGTAGTTATCTCTTCGGAAGATCAGGGCTAAGGAAAGACCTGGTATTAAAGTAGTCCAAGTGACTCACCTCTCTTTCCCTGGGGTCCTTTCGGGGACATGACACTTATACGCTAAAACATGCAGTTCTAGTAAAATCGTTAACGGGCTCGGGATTTTAATTAGTCAACGACGTTATTCTAATGTTTAATCATTAATAATGTAATTCTATTTCCATATCTAACTCAAATCTTTTGCTTCATGAAGTTGGATTCCACCGAATTGGCCACTATCATCTCTCAGCAAATGCCTACTATCCTTCCCAACATGGTTAACCAGCTCAATGAAACCATTCAAACTCGAACCATTGTATGCACTAATGATAATGGAGAGGGTTCCAACCATGGTGGAGTCGAAAGCTCAGACAAACTCTTCATGACTTCTAAGCCCACTGAATTCGCTGGAATCGAACGAGCGACAAGTTTTCTTCAATGGTTCGAGAAAACGAAAGCTACACTAAACATGTGCAATTGCCCTAAAGCTCAATGGGTCAAGTATGCATCAAGTACCTTCATGAAAGGAGCTTTAACTTGGTGGAATACACAAATAAGAGCCAAGACTCGCGAGGTTCTTCATGCCTTGACTTGGGATGCATTCAAGGCTTTGTTATTGAGGAGTCTTGTCCAAGGTCAGAAATAAGGAAGTTAGAAGCCGACTTCAGGGCTCTCACGATTAAAGGAGCTGATCATGTCGGTTTTATGTATCGATTCCAAGAGCCATTTCTGTTTGTACCTCACTTGGTGACCCCTGAACAAAATGCGATCGACTACTACATTTTAACACAAGTATACAATTTGATTCCAAACTTAACCATTATTAACCTTAAAAATCGGTCCCAGAAAATTTTTGTACAAAACTATGATTTACCAATCATAAAATACCATCACTATGGTTATGCATCTACAAAATATATCCATTTAAGTTTGACATTCAAAAGTGATCAATGACTTAGTACATATGATCCATTCACCAAACTACATAACGAGTGGTTTGCGCTTGAGGTGATCGGTTCTTCGTAGTCTTGATGAGCATCCCCCGCTAGGCTTCCTTTTTACCTGTAATTTACTCACTTTCAATAGTGAGTTTCTATTGCTTAACACGTATAAGCATCATTAACAATAAAAATTAACAAGTAGAACCAAAATAGGGATCCCAGGCGTATCGCCTAGGAAGACCATACCTTTAGGCGATACGCTTAGACTTTTAGGCGTATCGCCTACTATGTCTCATACTCCAAGCGATACGCTTGGAGCTGAATTTCCAGGGATTTGGCCGATTTTGGCCTGTTCCATACTTAGCCAATATTTTGGTTGTTTACCCTGTTCCTACCAGTTTTGCACCAGACCTGTTGGGACTTATTTTCTACCTTTTAGAATGTCCCAAAACACATTTTTAAGCATAAAAGCATGCACATTAACATACCTTAGCCATGGTTATGTTATAATAACCAACCCCGGGTTCACCCGACCCGTTTGACCCGTTAAGGGATTTCATTGAGGCAACCCAATGAGTCATGATCCAGATTCAATCCACACACATATATACTTTGCAACTATGTTCACATTTGCAAGCAATTGGCATAAACATGTTTGTATGCACACATTTTGTTAGGTCTTTTGCCTCTACTATGTGTTTAACTTCACACATTACCAATTTCCTTGAGTTTTCTAGACACAAACAATATATTCACATATTCGTTATTCCAATTGTCATTGCAAATCATTCCCATTGAAATGAACATCCACATGACCCGTTATGACGGGTCCTTGCCTTTGGTATTTCCCAACGGCTCATTTGACCACCTTTAGGCATTGGGGATCTATGGTTATATAACCATTTTTGATCCTCCTTTCCTTGTTACATGGCATGGGTTCTATAAACCCATTTCCGCTCATTGTAACTTGTTACTCGTTTATTGATTCCTCTGAATCTTACTTGTGGTCAAATTTAGTCGTTTGGGAACCCCTTGGCATTTGGGCTTCATGGTTCCTAGAACCATTCGTCACCCATATAGTAAAACTCATGTTTCATTCTATTTGTATGAAATTACACATTTTCATATCTATTACTTGTAACAATAACGATGTTACCCCACAATAAAGCAATTTCACAATTGTGGCCCCTTAGAGCCATTTAACCTATTTGACCCATTAGCATGGGTTTCAACTTATCATATTAATCATTAATCAAGACTTTTGCATCCTAGTATGGTTCCTATGGACCATTTATCTATTTCAACCCGTTTGACCCATTAACCTGGGCTCTATAATTCGGGTATCATTTACAATCCTCATATATTAACCATTTATGATCAATTAACCCATGGCACATGGTAATGGCTTTCTTGAACCATTTTCTTCTATTGTGCCATATTTTGACTATTTTATGGCTCCTATGAACCATTTATAGTCAACCATCATTATTTAATTTAACATAAATCCTTTTGAACCATTAGGCCCATTTATATCACAATTTTACTATACTATGGTTTATATGAACCAATAAGCTAACATCTAACAATTATCCATTTTTCACGTTGCCATGGTCCGTAAGAATCATTTAGCATCCGTGTAAGGTTTACTCATAAGGTTCAACATTACACATCTAAGATGTCATAATGTAACCCCATTTCAATGCATCAATAATTACTTAGAGATTAACTCTAATATTAGACTCCATAGTTTTATTCATCTTTACAACTTGTCACAATGGGCAAGTTTATTGCTTTTCTAGCATGTTTGCAGTTCGTGACAATATAGCAACTATGACTCATAAATAAAGTATGTAACATAGCATAGATGTTACCTCGTGAGCTCAGGGCCGGTCCTGAGAATTTAGATGCCCAGGGCGCGAGTACGAAAATTTGCCCCTGTTAAAAACTTTAAATAGTACAACACAAAGTTTTAAGGGTTTGGAACCTAGTCAAGCTAGGCGGCTCATCCCCACGCTGATTTTATTAACTAAAAAAAGTTTCGAAATTACAACATATAAATCATCTAAAATGATGTCTACGTGCATTTTTTGATGCAAAAACCTCAATTAGTTTGTCATAATCAACATTAGCTAAAAAACTACTTTCAACCTCTTTTGAGTATGCCAACCATTTTCGATCAACAATATCACCATTTCGTAGCGTACGTATATAGTATGAGCAAGAGAAATGTCTACCTAACTTATCTTTTGGATAACTTAGATTAGTTTCTCTAACCGGCCACTTAATTACGAGTAAATCTTTCATTTTTGAATCTAAACCATCCCAAACTCTCACATCAAAAATATAGCAATTAGCTCCATTATCACAAGAATTTTTATGACTTTCATTATTTTCTTCAATAGGGTTTTGATTTTCATTATCTTCAAACATTGTATCAAATTCGTTTTCATTCTCATCAACATTATTCTCATTACCATTACTTTCATCAACATTATTTTCACTAATATTATTCTCTTCCACATTTTGTTCATCAACATTTTCTGTACTACTATTACCTTCGTGTCTAAAATATTTTTATAAAGATCCTTGTAAAGATTGAGTAAGTTTTTCCTGTTCTTTTTTTCTTTTTCTATTTTGAGCACCAGATGGTTGTACACGAGGGGGCATGATATCAATGAGTAATGACAAAAATATATTTAAATGTAGAATTAATGGAACAATATCACCTGATCGATAAACTGGAAGCAGAGATGAATCGACAACAAGTTCCGTTCGTGAATCTGTAGCCGTGAATCGTGAATGTCGAAGTCAGGTCTGAAAATTCTGTAGCCGAACACAGGTTCCGTTCGTGTCTTCGTGAATCTCAATCTGGACAACAGTTCCGTTCACATTTAATAGTGTCTCAACATATATTTTGGAACATACGTAATTGGAATTTATGGAAACCAACTTAAATGGCCTTTGGAAAAGGATGCAAGTCTACCCTTATGGACCACGTAGCCACGTGAAACCCTACCTTGTGTGGAGGAGATCTCTTGCACGTGTTGTAGCCGAGAGAAGATCCCGTCAAAAACCGTCAATCGTGAATCTCGGACTGAAAATTCTGATCGTGAATCTCAATCTGTTCCCTTCGGAACTTCCGTTCGGCCTGAAAATTCTGATCGCCGGAGTCACGTCTGAAAATTCTGTCGCCGGACCGGACAACAGTTCCGTATTTCCGTTCGGCCTGAAAACTCTGATCGCCGGAATCGTCAATCGTGAATGTCGCCTGGAAAAGTGGATCTTCAGTCGACGTTCTATAATTTTAAGATGAGAATATGAGATTGGAGATTTCAGATTTGGAGAATTGAAACCTGAAACAGTGAAACGTCGCTGCTGCTCCTGGAAAAGTGGATCGTCGTCCGTCTATAAATTTTTTTTTTTAATCAGCCAAAAACCTATTGGGCTAACATTAACAAACCTATAAATAATTGGGCTATAAACTACTACTACTGGGCTAACAAAAACTTGTTGCCCCCTTGAAGAATGATGCCCTGGGCTGTAGCCCAGTTGGCCCAGGCCCAGGGCCGGCTCTGCGTGAGCTTTAACCATTGCTACTCGGTTTTCGTTTGCTCCTTCCACTTGGTTACCTACTAAGGTTATCACCCATATTAGGTTTATATCATAAATTATCAATATGCAAGCAATTCAACTTGCTTACTCTTGCTAGCTTTTAGAAAAATGAATTCTTGTGCACCATTTTTCAACATTGCTGCTGTAACGGCCAATTTTGACCACTATATAAATTTTTACAGCGTTTCATGTTCAAATTTGGAATGTAGTATATTTAAAGAGCTTTCCGGGCATATATGGTAAACCCTTTAACGATTTTGCTATGATTTTATACAATTTTTCTAAAAACAGGACAACAACCATCATTTTTTTCCAAACAGCATGCTGGAAATCCAAATGGTCATATTAATATTAACGTGCCGTTTTGACCCATTATACATCAGATTCAGTTTTTGGTGCTCAAATACAAAACATAGTATTCACAACAAGCTTTTCAACCATATATCATACATCCCAAACGGACATACGAGTCATCTTATACAATACTTGCAAAACAGCCCCACAACTAGATTTCCATATTTTTATGGTTTTACATAATTCCACTTGACACCTTTTATAAGCATGGATTTCTCAATTCATACGCATTCTTATTTCATGATCTCTAGTAGAGTATCACTCCTACATTTAGTCATGAATTCAAGCATTCCATCTAAGTTAGGCATTTCATCAAACACTTGGTGTGCATTAACATTCATATGCCTAATTTAACACCCATTACATATGAGCAATTACCCAATTTATGCAACTCACTAGGATTTGTCAATCACTTTTGTTTACACATATCATATAACATATATTCATCATATAATATCAGCAAACTTAAGATTAGAATCAATTTTCTTAACCCCCAATTCCATGTAATATAACTTTTGGGGTTTTCATGCTTAATCTCACTAACAACTCATGATTAATGTACTAAGCAAGCATATCAAACATTATCAACCACAATTAGATCAAAATCACAGCTTCATTTACCTTATTTCAACCTAGAAATTTCGGATCTAAGCATGCAACAAGAATGAATGACTTACACATAATATCTAGATGGGTTTCACAAGGCTTGAATGCTTCAAAACCTTGTTTGATCTTCCAAAATCGCATCTTGGCCATTCCCAAGCTCAAATTTTCGATTTTTAGGATGAAGAGGAGGTTTTCACGTTCATAATACCAGCCCCAATCTTATTTCCAGCTTTCATTAAAGCAACTTTCAAGAATTACAGTTTTGGTCCTTCTATTTTGACCATTTTAAGTTTTTAAGCCCAAAACTCATAATTTTTCACATAAGACCTTATGTTATCATTTCAATAACATTTTGTACCTAAAAATGTCTTCAAAACATTTATATGAGTGTAATAATTATTAATATTACACTAACACACGATTAACATCCTAACCGAGTTAAGGAGTTAGGACGGAATATCGTATTTTCCCCAATTTATCAAAACATTACATCTTATGATTTCGGGATATATTTAGGTTCTAAATTGGGTCTTAACATAGTAAATCCCCAATTTCCCACATAATCTCGTCATTTATTTGACACATTGGTTAATTTAGGACATCCCAAAATTGGGATGTTACAACTCTACCCCCCTTAAAGAGGGTTTCGTCCCCGAAACCTTATTTCCCCTTTTTCTTTCATTTTTCACAAATGAGAACATAATCCAGTTTATCATTAATACCTATGTTTCCCCGTAGGGCGTTATGGTCTCGTAGACCATTGTATTTTGTTGGATGTTACGATTCCTCACGAAACATTTCCATCCAACCTTCCACATATAATATACCGGCCTCAACGCCTTATAGGTCTTACATGAGTTACCACCCTGTAGGTTTCGCACTGTATACTATTTTAGCATAAATGCCCAAAAATTAAATTTTTTTTTTCCAGTTTTGTTCGTTAGGGTTGCGTTATTCCCTTTTCCATCTGTTTACAACCCCCCCCCCCCCTTTTTCTCTCCTTCCAACGGGAAGTGGACGTGCAGTGGGTTTCTTTACCCATAATTTGACACGTTGGCATATTAACATATTCTTTGTGTTGCCATGGTTCTTTTGAACCATTTAGCTAGCCAACAGTATTATGATCCCTATGGATCATTTCTAAATAATTTAACATAGACATGGTTCTTACTAACCATTAATTGATCACATAACATTTGAGCACGTAGTTATGGTTCTTACGAGCCATTACTTATTCATATTACATTCCAACATTTATTTGGAATTTTTTTTAAGGATACTTACTTGCATAGCAATCCTCTGTGCGTCTTCGGGAACGGTCGCTTCCCACGTCCTCCCTACTTTCGCCATCATCTATGATTGTGGGTCTCACCCATGAAGTTAGGTCGGTCACTCACCTAACAGCTTCAATTCCTTATTAGTTATACGAAACTTACATGGGAATCAACATGACTCAACAACATTAGTTTTACTACGTTTCACCTTTTGTTAAACGTCTAGTCATTTCATAGGGTTACGGGTTTTCTAGCATATGCAATAACCCGTTTCTCCCTATTCTTATTTTCCATTTCATATTTTTAATCAATTCTAGACTTGGGTTTATCCCGAGTCACTTTAAAGTCAATCGCATTATATAAATTCGATATCTTTTAACTATTTATGATATCGCATAATACACATGATTCAACCGTCTTAACGGTTTTGTCAGTTAGAACATATGACCATTTCGACTCATTAGTTCCATGGTTATTCGTTAATCTTTCATTTATGACAATTCCATATAAGGTTCAACCTTTGTACATCCATAGATGTACCAAATGTAACCTTGTTTCAAATTATTGGCTTCACGACCCCCTCTTGGGTTCTTCACCAATTATCACATTCATTATGTTGGTTTCACGGCTCCTACAGAGTCGTTTTTCACCAATTACCACATTCATTACATTGGTTTCACGGCTCCTATAGAGTCGTTCTTCACTAATTTCCATTTTCATTATATTGGCTTCACGGCTCCTACATAGTCGTTCCTCACCAATTTCCATTTTCTTTACGTTGGCTTCACGACTCAAGTAGTGTCGTTCGTCACCAGTTTCCATTTTCTATTTATTGGCTTCACGGCTCCTATAGAGTCGTTCGTCACCAAATTTCCATTTTCTGTTTATTGGCTTCACGGCTCCTATAGAGTAGTTCGTCACCAGTTTCCATTTTCTGTTTATTGGCTTCATGGCTCCTATAGGGTCGTTCGTCACCAATTTCTATTTTCTGTTTATTGGCTTCACGACTCCTATAGAGTCGTTCGTCACCAAATTTCCATTTTCTGTTTATTGCCTTCACGACTCCTATAGAGTCGTTTGTCACCAATTTCTATTTTCTGTTTATTGGCTTCACGGCTCGTATAGAGTCGTTCGTCACCAATTTCTATACGATTTCACTTAAAAGCATGACCTCACGGATCCAACCCCTTAATTTAACCAAATTTAGATACATGTGTATGTATTTTTAATTATCAAAGTGTAATTCCAGGTTGGGTAGTCCCACCTGGTTATACCTTAGCACGTGTTCCTTATGCATTTGAGTCCTAGCCCAATGCATTTTGAAGTCGCATGTGTCATTACCCATCCATTTGCTCGGGGGTTTTATCCGATATTTGGGGCTTTCGAAGGCCTCTTTTCATTGTTTCTCTATAGCATCACCGCTATCACGGTTCGTCATTGATCTACAAAGTAAAAATTTTCATTAGCTTACAGCTGTTATTTACCTTTGCCCGCAGCAAGGTTTTTATACATTATATTGGTCGTGGCCAATATCCTCCCATAGGTTTATACGAGGTTTATAGCCTTAGCATTACCCCGTTTCTACGTGAGACACTTCACTCACACACTTCCCGGTTCAGGTGTGAAAACACCTCCCCGTGGTTTCCCCGAGTGATAGTTAATAACTCTGCCTATACCGGCATATAGGAACTATTATTCCTATTAAACACAAATATCAGCAATCAATTTATGGTTATGATGTTGGAAACAAGGGTGTCCTGACCCGACGAATTAACGAACCCGACCGATATTGACCCGTAAGAGTTACACCTGGGTCAACGGACTATTAAATCTAATTAATTGTTAATTAGATATAAACGAACTAAATGGTGAATTAAATAAATATTAATTATTTATTTAAAAATGACAATACAGTCGGTTCAAAAATACTCGCTAAACAAAAGACGAACCGATCAGTTGTTACCGGATTAACAGACTGATCGGTTGGTGGATTAAAGAGGAATCGCGACCGGGCCCAGTCCGTCAGGAGCCCCGGTCCGCGATTTTTATTAAAAAGGAGGGAGAGGGGATAGATTGCAACACAAGTCACAAAACCCTAATTCCCTCCCTCCTCTCTCTCTCTCGGCGCCGAACTGAGCCGCCGGCTCCTCCACCGCCGTCGCCCCTACCGTGCGCCACCACCACCACCATCGTCATCACCGATGGACCCTCGTCTTGCCAGTATCTGTGCCCGTCTCGAGAGCGAAGCCGTCGCAGCCCGAGCCGAAGCCGCAGCCCGAGCCGAAGCCGAAACCGCAGCCCGAGCCGCCGCCGCGGCTCAAGCCGCCGCCGCTGCCGCTGCCTCTCACGCGCCGCCGCGCGACGACCGACCGGTGGTCCTCGCGCTGCCGGCGCAGCCGAGGCCACCGCGTCCGGTCACGTCGTCGTGGCCGGCGCCGCTCTACCCGTCCACCGCCGCCGCCGTACCTCCTCTGATCTCCGGCGAATCGTTTGTCGTGGGATCGGTTCCGGTGGCCATCCCGAAGGAGAAGGTTTTGTCATCACCACCGATGGTATCCCTACCACCGCCGCCGCCACTGCCGCCGCCGCCACCTATGGCCGCCGCCGCTGCCGTCGTCGATGATCTGTCTCGAAGGTTCGAGACTGACGTCACTGTTCGTCCTAGCGCGAGCCCGTTGAATCCGGGTGTCTCGAGCGGTTGCTCGGATCCCGCCAAGGTATATCTAATCTATTAGATATTTTATTTATTTATGTATTTATTTATTTATTTAAATAAATATATTTTCTGTGTTTGTCGTGTCGGTGATTGATCCTGTTACAGTTGCGTCCGCGTGTTAATTCGTTTCCGCTGCTAAATTAATTTAGAATTAATTTTATCTTTAAATCGGTTTTAGAAAATTAAAATCGGTAACCCGGATCCCACTGTAAAAACCCAACAGTGGTATCAGAGCCATTATCACCGCGCGCAAACCAGATTCGGTCTTTTCGTGACCGATAGTTCGCAATTTCGACTTAAATCCAAATTGCGAATTAGAATTAATTTAATTTATTATTTTAATTCCATATATTATATTGTGTGTTACGGTCGACCCCTCTAATTTTGTGATCATGTATGAATGTCATGGCGTGATTTATTTTTCTCCGTTTGGCCCAAGTTGTTGGCCCAATTGGTTGTTTTTGATTTTGGTTTATTGGACCCGGTTTTTGGGTTTCAAAGTTGTACAAATTTAGAGCTAGGTTACTAGAAGTAGTTTTAGTAATTGTAAATTTGTATGTAACCAAAAGTCGAAGACTGGACACACGCAAGAGGGATGTCAAAGCAAGTGGGAGCTGAACAGGATTCCAGATCGCACAGAGTTGCCATCTCGATCGTTCACCATTTTATAATTTAATTTATTTTAAACTGTCCCATATGATCTCGCTTGTATGGCTCGAGCGAGATCAAGACCTTGTGCCGTTAAACACACAATATGCCATTCGCGACAACTTAGTAATTTAATTAGGTTAAATTAATTTACTGGTCCCGAGTGGAGATAGGGTTTTATCGTTCGTGTCTGACGATGATTAAATATTAAAAGTAATTAATATCCCTATTTGGTAATTCTTTAAAACTGGTAGTTCGTGCCATCCTATCTCAAGTTGAACTTGGAATGTATTTACCGGAGCATCAGTGTTGGAGTATTTCAACACCGCACTTGGTGCCGAGGGTACCTTCTAAGGTGAATGACATTGGAGTATTTCAACACCGTGTCATCACATCGACCATTTAGGACTACTATCGCTTTAAACGTATATGTTCGTGGTGTTGGAGTATTTCAACACCGCGCCACGGATGTGTACTGCTAAAGTGGGCACGGATGAGGCTAAACGTATCGCAAAATACAATTGTATGTATATAGCGGCCTCATACCGAGAGTTGTGACTTGAGTCTCACAATTGACAATCGTTGTCAGTTTGTTTACACGGTTTTGCTCCTGAGGCTCATTTGGCGGTCTCAAGTGATCTCGTCTAAACGAATTCTCATTTTCTTAAAATAAACCTTACCAACTTATTTTAAAGAAAAATAAACATCAAAAATACTGATTAAATTTACTTTGCTTATTTTCAGAAGGCTAAAGAAAACTTACCACCATTAAGTTCAATGGTACAACTCGACCCCTTCACTGAGTCTGGCTTTCTCGCATGGCAGACAACCCTGAGGAACCTTTTAAGGCTCTTCGGGAAACTCTATGTCATTGACCGACCGATCGCGAGTATTCCATCTTACTTGCTAAATGAGAACTCGCGGTCTGAGCTCCAAAAGCACACTGACGATGATAAGGACGTCACTGACCTGATGTTGTCTAGCATGACTCAGGATTATCGGTACAATTTCATGGGGATGTCTGCTTATGACATCATTCGTAAACTCAAGGATTTATTTGAATTGAGTCAGAGGACTGAGCGAGCTGATGCACTTTCACAATTTGTGAACTGCTCTATGGCTAACGACTCCTCTCCATACGATCATGTCATGCTGATGAAAGCGTATCGTGACAGACTGATCGACCTTGGCTACTCCATCTCTGACGGGATGGCTCTTGATGTAGTACTCAGATCTTTGCCAGAACATTATCGTATTCTTGCGATTAATTGTTCGGCTCAGTCGATCGAGGAGGTTATTCCGTTGATACCCAACGTGAAGATCAGGACCACGCCGGACGTGCTCAAAGTTACGAATACAAAGATCTCCAAAGCCAAGAAGGTTAAAGAGGGCAAAGGCAAGAAACCACAGGTTCAGCCTCCTGAGGAGCGCCTGTGCTATGAGTGCAACAAAATGGGACACTGGCGTCGCAACTGTCCTGTTTATCTTGCAAAGCTGAAGATGACCAAGAACTCTAATAAGGGTTGCTCATCAGGTATTTCAATAAATGTTATTGAACTTTTCACTGTTTCCTCCAATTCATGGGTATTTGATACTGGATGTGGTTACCACATTGTTAATGTTTTGCAGGAACCTGAGAAGTGGAAGAAGACAGAACGAGGCCGCATGGACCTCATCGTTGGTGACGGGAAGAAGGTCCCAGTACTTGCTACTGGAACATTTTCTTTTTCATGTTCTTCAGGCCTTGTAGTTAATTTGATTAACTGTTTATATGCACCTGGTTTATCCAGGAACATTATTTCTGTCTCTTCATTGTTTGAACAAGGATTTCGGTATAAATTTAATGGAAATGTGATTTCTGCTTACCTTAATGATATCTTTTATTTCGAGGCTAAACCTCAACATGGAATATATGAGATAGATGTTCAAACAAACGACCAGCTCTATCATGTTTCTAAAAGAAACAAAGCTGATAGTAACGAATCCTCGTTATGGCACCATAGACTTGGTCACATAAGCAAGGCCCGCATCAAGAAGTTGCAAACTGCTGGCATTCTCGAATCCCAAGATGCAGATTCCTTTGATGAATGCGAGTCATGCTTATCTGGTAAATTAACCAAGTCACCCTTCACCCACACAGGTGAACGGGCCCAAGGATTGTTAGGCGTTATTCACACTGATGTGTGTGGACCCTTTCGAACCGAGACGAGAAATCGTGAACGGTACTTCGTGACTTTCATCGATGACTACAGCAGATATGCCTATGTCTATCTGATGAAACACAAACATGAAACTTTTGAAAAGTTCAAAGAGTTTCAAAACGAAGTACAAAATCAGCTAACTCGAACTATTAAAATACTTCGATCAGATAGAGGCGGTGAATACCTAAGCGCTGAATTCCTAAATCATCTGAAGGAATGTGGAATCGTTTCACAACCTACTCCACCTGGCACACCCCAGTTAAATGGCGTTAGTGAGAGGAGGAATCGAACTCTGCTTAACATGGTTCGATCGATGATGTGCAGGACAACCTTGCCGCATTCCTTTTGGGGATATGCCATCTTAACCGCCGCTCTCCTAATAAATCTGGCACCGACCAAGAAAGTAGGGAAGACCCCATATGAGATATGGCATGGTTCTCTTCCCAAACTTTCATACCTCAGGGTATGGGGATGTGATGCTTATGTCAGCAGTGATTCTGATAATAAGCTCGATCCTCGAGGCGAAAAGGTAACTTTCGTTGGATACTATGGTAATACCGGTTATTACTTCTACCATCCCGATGCAAACACTGTTTCCATCAAGCGGAAAGGTAAATTCCTTGAGAAAGAATTTCTCACTCGAGGAACAAATAGTGATCCAGTGGATCTTGAAGAAATTCAAGATTCACCTAACCCTAAAGCGGTCGCTGTGTCTGACCGACAAGTTGTTGTCGCACCATCAGACCCAAACACAAGCACAAGCGTTCGTAGGAGCGGAAGAACACGATATGAGCCTGATAGATACCTTGGATATCATGAGGCCTTCGATGTTCTATTAATAGCCGATTCTAACGATGAACCTATTAATTACAAAGCTGCTATATCAGATCCGGAATCTGATAAATGGCTTGAAGCCATGAACGCTGAGATGCAATCTATGCGTGACAATCACGTCTGGGACTTGATTGAGCTACCCCCCGGTACACGGGCAGTAGGGAGCAAGTGGATCTTTAAAAGAAAAACTGACATGCATGGAAATGTGCAAACCTACAAGGCACGGCTTGTAGCGAAAGGTTTCACTCAAACTCAAGGGATTGATTATGATGAGACCTTTTCGCCCGTTGTCATGATCAAATCGATCAGGATTCTCCTTGCCATAGCCGCATACCATGACTATGAGATATGGCAAATGGACGTGAAAACCGCCTTCCTGAACGGACAACTCGAAGAAGATGTCTATATGGTTCAGCCTGATGGTTTTGTCGATCCAGAGAATCCAAACAAGGTTTGCAAGCTTAGCAAGTCCATTTATGGACTCAAGCAAGCATCTCGAAGCTGGAATCTTCGTTTTGATCAGAAAGTCAAAGAGTTTGGCTTTGAACAAAACAAAGATGAGCCTTGTGTCTACAGAAAGGCAAGTGGGAGCGCTGTATCGTTCCTCGTACTGTACGTGGACGATATACTGATCATAGGAAACAACATACCCATGCTTAACGAAGTTAAGAAATGGCTTTCATCTTGTTTCGCTATGAAAGACCTTGGAGAAGCCGCTTATATTCTGGGAATCAAGATTCACAGAGATCGATCTAAGCGCCTTTTGGGACTCAGTCAAAGCACATACATAGATAAGATCATAGCTCGGTTCAATATGAGCAACTCCAAGAAAGGAGCAGTTCCCATGACTAAGGAAACAATATTGGACAAATCTCAAGCACCTAAAACGGAGCGCGAGATAAGCCAAATGGCATCGATCCCATTTGCCTCTGCTATTGGATCTATCATGTACGCCATGCTCTGCACACGACCGGATGTCTCGTATGCATTGAGCATGACAAGTCGGTACCAACAGACGCCAGGGCTAGCTCACTGGACGGCTGTAAAGAACATACTGAAATACTTGAGAAACACTACTGACATGTTTCTCGTATTCGGGGGTGTTGATGAGGAGCTCACTGTAAGATGTTACACTGACGCCAGTTTTCAGACTGACCGAGATGACTCTCGCTCACAGTCAGGATTCGTATTCACTCTTAACGGAGGGGCTGTTTCTTGGAGAAGCTCAAAACAGCCAGTAGTAGCTGATTCTACTACTGAATCCGAATACATAGCCGCCTCAGAAGCTGCTAAAGAAGCCGTGTGGATGAAGAAGTTCATATCCGATCTCGATGCTATGCCAAGTATTAGGCAACCCATCGAGATGCTGTGCGATAACACAGGCGCTATAGCTCAAGCCAAAGAGCAACGGTCCCATAAGATGGCCAAGCACGTACTGAGGAAATTCCACTACATAAGAGAAGTAGTCGACAGAAATGAAATCAAGATAAGCAAAGTACACACAGATCAAAACTTAGCTGATCCCTTCACTAAGCCTATGACTCAGGAGACTCATATACGCCACAGAGAAGCGATAGGGCTTAGATTAGCTAAAGACATGTTTTGATTCAGTATTTGGATGTATGAACACCAACAGTTATCTGTATTATTCTTATTCCATCTGTTTTATGCAATAATGAATTACATAACTGTGTTCAATATTTGTACGTTTAATCCATGGACAATAAGTTCTTGTCCTAAATGTCCGTAGTCGATTAGTAAGTGGGAGCTATACTAAAGTAAGACTATTGTGACTAGTTGAACTTTAAAGTTGTTTAACGTTCAAACTCACAGACCTCATTGGTGAATGACGTTGGACGTAACTCGCATCATGCAGCGCAAACATGGAAACTTGCCTGCTTGATTAAATGCATGCTCTAATGTATCCTTAGACCTGAGACGCATATTCGAACTCCTCTCTACTAAAGAACATTCTTTGATTGTAGCCTAACGTTGTCGCGTAACTGCCAGCCATAACGGCTACTTTTGGGAATGGCTCTGAGGTTTAGTGGGAGCTGTATGCCTCAACAAGGGATTCTGTACTCTTGTTTCGGAAACGGTTAGACATAATGGCGCCCTCGTTGGTTCCAAGTGATAAGTGTGAGGCCTCACCCAAACTTACTGTGTGTTTGTTGGATCACTTCGAATTAAATCCAGAACGAAAATCGATGAATAAAATATGAGAGTCCATGTCTCATAATTCATCAATGTCTTATACAGAAAGGAACATATGACAATGAATGCACAAGTCATGAGTCTGCTTGATTGTCAATCAGATATACTTTGGCTGACGACTTAAAGTGTCAATATTAGTTGGTGTAGTCATGCATAGCTAGAGTGCCTCTGACTGCGCTCGTTAAACTGTCGCGTTCAGTCCAAGTGGGAGACTGTTGGAAACAAGGGTGTCCTGACCCGACGAATTAACGAACCCGACCGATATTGACCCGTAAGAGTTACACCTGGGTCAACGGACTATTAAATCTAATTAATTGTTAATTAGATATAAACGAACTAAATGGTGAATTAAATAAATATTAATTATTTATTTAAAAATGACAATACAGTCGGTTCAAAAATACTCGCTAAACAAAAGACGAACCGATCAGTTGTTACCGGATTAACAGACTGATCGGTTGGTGGATTAAAGAGGAATCGCGACCGGGCCCAGTCCGTCAGGAGCCCCGGTCCGCGATTTTTATTAAAAAGGAGGGAGAGGGGATAGATTGCAACACAAGTCACAAAGCCCTAATTCCCTCCCTCCTCTCTCTCTCTCGGCGCCGAACTGAGCCGCCGGCTCCTCCACCGCCGTCGCCCCTACCGTGCGCCACCACCACCACCATCGTCATCACCGATGGACCCTCGTCTTGCCAGTATCTGTGCCCGTCTCGAGAGCGAAGCCGTCGCAGCCCGAGCCGAAGCCGCAGCCCGAGCCAAAGCCGAAGCCGCAGCCCGAGCCGCCGCCGCGGCTCAAGCCGCCGCCGCTGCCGCTGCCTCTCACGCGCCGCCGCGCGACGACCGACCGGTGGTCCTCGCGCTGCCGGCACAGCCGAGGCCACCGCGTCCGGTCACGTCGTCGTGGCCGGCGCCGCTCTACCCGTCCACCGTCGCCGCCGTACCTCCTCCGATCTCCGGCGAATCGTTTGTCGTGGGATCGGTTCCGGTGGCCATCCCGACGGAGAAGGTTTTGTCATCACCACCGATGGTATCCCTACCACCGCCGCCGCCGCCACCTATGGCCGCCGCCGCTGCCGTCGTCGATGATCTGTCTCGAAGGTTCGAGACTGACGTCACTGTTCGTCCTAGCGCGAGCCCGTTGAATCCGGGTGTCTCGAGCGGTTGCTCGGATCCCGCCAAGGTATATCTAATCTATTAGATATTTTATTTATTTATGTATTTATTTATTTATTTAAATAAATATATTTTCTGTGTTTGTCGTGTCGGTGATTGATCCTGTTACAGTTGCGTCCGCGTGTTAATTCGTTTCCGCTGCTAAATTAATTTAGAATTAATTTTATCTTTAAATCGGTTTTAGAAAATTAAAATCGGTAACCCGGATCCCACTGTAAAAACCCAACATATGAGCCTTACCCGGACGCTTTATCAAGCTTGAACCGATCACTTTTCCCGTTCCCCTGAGCTCAACGTTTGAGTTCAAGTACTCTCTGAGTACTTAATTCCCTCAAACCATGGCTCTGATACCAAATTTTAACACCCGTATACAATTTGATGCCAAACTTAACCATTATTAACGGTAAAAATCGGTCCCAGAAAATTTTTGTACAAAACTATGATTTACCAATCATCAAATACCATCACTATGGTTATGCATCTACAAAATATATCCATTTAAGTTTGACATTCAAAAGTGATTAATGACTTAGTACATATGATCCATTCACCAAACTACATAACTAGTGGTTTGCGCTTGAGGTGATCGCTTCTTCGTAGTCTTGATGAGCATCCCCCGCTAGGCTTCACTTTTACCTGCAATTTACTCACTTTCAATAGTGAGTTTCTATTGCTTAACACGTATAAGCATCATTAACAATAAAAATTAACAAGTAGAACCAGAATAGGGATTCTAGGCGTATCGCCTAGGAAGACCATACCTTTAGGCGATACGCTTAGACTTTTAGGCGTATCGCCTACTATATCTCATACTCCAAGCGATACGCTTGGAGCTGAATTTCCAGGGATTTGGCCAATTTTGGCCTGTTCCATACTTAGCCAATATTTTGGTTGTTTACCCTATTCCTACCAGTTTTGCACCAGACCTGTTGGGACTTATTTTCTACCTTTTAGAATGTCCCAAAACACATTTTTAAGCATAAAAGCATGCACATTAACATACCTTAGCCATGGTTACGTTACAATAACCAACCTCGGGTTCACCCGACCGGTTTGACCCGTTAAGGGATTTCATTGAGGCAACCCAATGAGTCATGATCCAGATTCAATCCACACACATATATACTTTGCAACTATGTTCACATTTGCAAGCAATTGGCATAAACATGTTTGTATGCACACATTTTGTTTGGTCTTATGCCTCTACTATGTGTTTAACTTCACACATTACCAATTTCCTTGAGTTTTCTAGACACAAACAATATATTCACATATTCGTTATTCCACTTGTCATTGCAATTCATTCCCATTGAAATGAACATCCACATGACCCGTTATGACGGGTCTTTGCCTTTGGTATTTCCCAACGGCTCATTTGACCACCTTTAGGCATTGGGGATCTATGGTTCTATAATCATTTATGATCCTCCTTTCCTTGTTACATGGCATGGGTTCTATAAACCCATTTCCGCTCATTGTAACTTGTTACTCGTTTATTGATTCCTCTGAATCTTACTTGTGGTCAAATTTAGTCGTTTGGGAACCCCTTGGCATTTGGGCTTCATGGTTCCTAGAACCATTTGCACCCATATAGTAAAACTCATGTTTCATTCTATTTGTATGAAATTACACATTTTCATATCTATTACTTGTAACAATAACGATGTTACCCCACAATAAAGCAATTTCACAATTGTGGCCCCTTAGAACCATTTAACCTATTTGACCCGTTAGCATGGGTTTCAACTGATCATGTTAATCATTAATCAAGACTTTTGCATCCTAGTATGGTTCCTATGGACCATTTATCTATTTCAACCCGTTTGACCCATTAACCTGGGCTCTATAATTCGGGTATCATTTACAATCCTCATATATTAACCATTTATGATCAATTAACCCATGGCACATGGTAATGGCTTTCTTGAACCATTTTCTTCTATTGTGCCATATTTTGACTATTTTATGGCTCCTATGAACCATTTATAGTCAACCATCATTATTTAATTTAACATAAATCCTTTTGAACCATTAGGCCCATTTATATCACAATTTTACTATACTATGGTTTATATGAACCAATAAGCTAACATCTAACAATTATCCATTTTTCACGTTGCCATGGTCCGTAAGAATCATTTAGCATCTGTGTAAGGTTTACTCATAAGGTTCAACATTACACATCTAAGATGTCATAATGTAACCCCATTTCAATGCATCAATAATTACTTAGAGATTAACTCTAATATTAGACTCCATAGTTTTATTCATCTTTACAACTTGTCACAATGGGCAAGTTTATTGCTTTTCTAGCATGTTTGCAGTTCGTGACAATATAGCAACTATGAGTCATAAATAAAGTATGTAACATAGCACAGATGTTACCTCGTGAGCCTTAACCATTGCTACCCGGTTTCCGTTTGCTCCTTCCACTTGGTTACCTACTAAGGTTATCACCCATATTATGTTTATATCACAAATTATCAATATGCAAGCAATTCAACTTGCTTACTCTTGCTAGCTTTTAGAAAAATGAATTCTTGTGCACCATTTTTCAACATTGCTGCTGTAACGGCCAATTTTGACCACTATATAAATTTTTACAGCGTTTAATGTTCAAATATGGAATGTAGTATATTTAAAGAGCTTTACAGGCATATATGGTACACCCTCTAACGATTTTTCTATGATTTTATACAATTTTTCTAAAAACAGGACAGCAACCATCATTTTTTTCCAAACAGCATGCTGGAAATCCAAATGGTCATATTAACGTGCCGTTTTGACCCATTATACATCAGATTCAGTTTTTGGTGTTCAAATACAAAACATAGTATTCACAACAAGCTTTTCAACCATATATCATACATCCTAAACGGACTTACGAGTCATCTTATACAATACTTGCAAAACAGCCCCACAACTAGATTTCCATATTTTTATGGTTTTACATAATTCCACTTGACACCTTTTATAAGCATGGATTTCTCAATTCATGCTCATTCTTATTTCATGATCTCTAGTAGAGTATCATTCCTACATTTAGTCATGAATTCAAGCATTCCATCTAAGTTAGGCATTTCATCAAACACTTGGTGTGCATTAACATTCGTATGCCTAATTTAACACCCATTACATATGAGCAATTACCCAATTTATGCAACTCACTAGGATTTGTCAATCACTTTTGTTTACACATATCATATAACATATATTCATCATATAATCTCAGCAAATTTAAGATTAGAATTAATTTTCTTAACCCCCAATTCCATGTAATATAACTTTTGGGGTTTTCATGCTTAATCTCACTAACAACTCATGATTAATGTACTAAGCAAGCATATCAAACATTATCAACCACAATTAGATCAAAATCACAGCTTCATTTACCTTATTTCAACCTAAAAATTTCAGATCTAAGCATGTAACAAGAATGAATGACTTACACATAATCTCTAGATGGGTTTCACAAGGCTTGAATGCTTCAAAACCTTGTTTAATCTTCCAAAATCGCATCTTGGCCATTCCCAAGCTTAAATTTTCGATTTTTAGGATGAAGAGGAGGTTTTCACGTTCATAATACCAGCCCCAATCTTATTTCCAGCTTTCATTAAAGCAACTTTCAAGAATTACAGTTTTGGTCCTTCTATTTTGACCATTTTAAGTTTTTAAGCCCAAAACTCATAATTTTTCACTATGTTATCATTTCAATAACATTTTGTACCTAAAAATGTCTTAGAACATTTATATGAGTGTAATAATTATTAATATTACACTAACACACGATTAACATCCTAACCGAGTTTAGGATTTAGGACGGAATATCGTATTTTCCCCAATTTATCAAAACATTACATCTTATGATTTCGGGATATATTTAGGTTCTAAATTGGGTCTTAACATAGTAAATCCCAATTTTCCACATAATCTCGTCATTTATTTGACACATTGGTTAATTTAGGACATCCCGAAATTGGGATGTTACATATATCGATGCCATTCTTGAAGCTATGCGTATAGTTATGATGCCGGTAAACCCTACCACTTTGTCAGCCACCATCAAGTTAGTAGGAACTATGACTACTAAAATGGTCAAGATAGGAGTGCTGAAAAAGGAATCCAGTAAAGACAATGATAACAGTGAGTTTAATGACAGAAAGAGAAACAGGGATACTCAAAGCTATGCATTGGTTACCTCTGATGTTCCCGTGAATGTTGTGGCTCAAACCAATAATAATGTCGCCAGACCGAACTATAAGGGTCATAAACCTTTTTGCACCACCTGCTGCTATCACCATCCCTCTGGTATGCAATGCCGCAAGTGTACCAAGTGTGGATTGTACGGGCATCTAGTTGGGAAGTGCAAGCTTACTAAAACAGGAACGAACCAGACCTTGGTTACTGTACCCGTACAAACTCTAACCGTGCATGTTACCAATACGGAAGTCCTAATCACATGAGGAACCAATTTCCTGAATAGGCCAACAACAATCAAGCCACCCGAGGTTGTGTTTTTATGCTCGGGGTACCCGAAGCTTGCCAGGATCAAAACGTCAATAGTTGAATACCTTCGCCTATGAACTTGCTCGAGTTATTCACAAACATCGATAACTGATTTATTATTATCTACGTCATATTAGCCAGTTATCCATGAATAATTGTTAGAATGATTTCTCATATACTTAAGTTTAATTTTGCCTTGTCAATTGACTTTTTCCATGAATAAAGCTCGGATTCTTATGATCACTATCAGTTTGATCATACATGAACGTGGTTAGATTAATCATTTACGTACTTTATTCAAATAATTATACATAAATGACATTAGATAAATATCCAAGAACCTAGTGTGAACATTGCTAGTTCGATTATCCATTGATAGAACATTGTTACTTGATTCTTCTATGGTGAATTATTCATGCCTTGTGACCCATACACAACAAGATGAACTATGTGGACCATGCGACGAAATGAGTAATTACGGGTGCACATGTAATTATAAATTTCGACGCATAAAAAAACATGGTAAATCCTGCTTTGTGTCATAACATTAAACCTATCATGATTCAGAGTGACGAAACAAATATAACTTGAAAAGGGCATGGTGGATACGGCAATGGTACATCCTATATATAAGTGCTCCTGTCAGGTTAATAAAAGTAGCGTTCTTTGGATCACGAGAAGTTTAGTGTTATTTTGGACTTTGACCTATTACTTGATGGTAATTCTTGTGCAAAACAATCTGTAATCGATGCCACAAATCTTTATACGTTTGTGACACAATATTCAATCGTTATGATATTCTATGATGTCTGCTGACCGCTGCAAACTGGTCGCCTATGCCTATTTGATACTACAAGCTTTGTAAGAATGCATTCTTTCTTTGAGGAAATTCCAACGTTGCGTAAGTAGACCCTTTCAATCTAACAATTCACCCCTCGATTATCACTGATTCTTGATTATTGACCCACAACAACTTCTTGTACGAATCTTACCCTTCATATCACTCTCAACTCGTTAATATACGCCTTAGCTTTTACACTTAGAATTTTCTCCATACTTACTGCTTTACCATATTTTTCCACTGCATAAATTTCGGGACGAAATTTTTCTAAGTAGGGGAGACTGTAACAATCATGTTTTTTTATTAATAAAAGCTTTTGGGTTATCATTTAAATTGTGTTATTATTTATCTAAATAAATTGATTTCCTCTAAGAACATTAGTGAGTAAGTGTTATTAAATTACAAGTTCTAAATTGAATATACAAACATAGTTATTCTATTTAATGTGTTAGAAAATTTAAGGATGATTTTCAATTAAATTTTATGTTGGATTAAAATTTTGAAACGTATTTATCATAAAATGAGTTGTTTTATAAAAAGAAATATACGATTTAAATTTTAAAAGAAGTTTCTTTTTTATAATTTAGTAACTATATATTTTTATGAAGTTTTAAGAAAGAAATTTTTTTATCGCAGCCCATTTTTCCAGCGACTCGCGCCGGCGACTCCGATTTCTTGCCGGGGAACATCCAATATTCGACCGAAACGCATGCTTTTACTCACTTTTATGACCCAAAACGTTCCTATCATCATTTCAATCATCAATATCGACTCAAAGCCGGCCTTAATTGCGAGTTAATCATCCAAAATGTCATAACCGTTTGGAGATTTAAAACCCGAATTAACTCGTTTTCGTTATGTTTGGGGCCCTATAAATTGTTCATCGACCCTCCTCTTGTCTTTGTGCATCTAGTAACATCAAAAAACTACTGAAAATCATCCCTGGTTTGCGAGTTCCGCCACCGCCGCCGTCGAATTCTGGCGACCTCCCGTTCTCTCGTTTTTCTGGCAGATTAGAGGTAAGTTTTTACACCATCTTGCTCGGTTTTAGTAAAGGAACATAAGCCCCATGTTAATTTTGTCTTTCAGTCACGTATTGACGATCGATTTTGAGCTATTAGATATAGGGTTTTTTCGCATGGATAATTGAGGAAGAAGATGAACTGTTCTTATGAGATATATTTATTTGTACTGAACTTTAAACTAACATGGCTTGTAGCCCAACTGGTCTTTATCCCGTATCACAATCATGAGGTCGCGAGTTCAATTCTCGGCCTCACCAGTTTTTCCGTTATTTTTTTTTCAAATTTCCATATTTGATGATTTAAATCAACTAAAAATATATGTAAATTTCTAGAAAATTCTAAAAATAAATTATTAAACATTCCTAAATTATATAAACCATTTTCTCATGTCCTAAATACTATAAATTCCTACAATTAGCTTAAAAGAAAACAAACATACAATAATATTATTATTTTTACATATAATAACTAATTGTTACTCATTTTATTTAAATCCTTAAAAGTTCAAACATTATACGATAATTTTTCTCAAATTAATGGACACCGTTGAGTATAAGATTGTAGGATCGGTGTTAAACAGATTAACTTAACAAGAAACCCTTCTACTTGCAAATATAACCCTGCGGAATTAAAGTTATATTTCACTTTACTTAAGCTTATATTAGTTCTCTTGTATTTATGTGAGTGCTTGATTGCATAAAGATAGTAACAACGAAGTAAGAAATACTCGGCACTATTTGCATTAACTCAAAGCTACACTATTACAAGTTGTTCGAGAACCGTGTGTAAACCATGAGCTAACTAAGCTATATATAGTGCTAATGAGATCAATGACAGCCATTGATCTCATGCAATATCAAGTCAAATACAAACTACCAAAAGCATAAGCATCGACAATTAGAATATCTTGCATCTAAACAGCAACATACTACTTTAGGAGAGCGGCTTGAACAGATCTAGAAGCAATCGAGAAGCTTTTGCAGGATTGGACTTGTGGAAAAGACATCTCAGGAAAAGTCCGGTTGAACTCATTACTTGGTGGATAATCGAGTTCACCCGGAATATTCGCTAAATGACAAAACTGCTTCTTTCCTCTTGAACTGCCAGTTCCGCTTGAAGTTGAGAATTCCGCTCCAACTTCAACTTCAGCCAGAACTTAACAAAATTAGCTTTCAGCCGGAAATCTTCTAAGCGCAATATTCCTTACAATCTCCCCCTAAGATGATGCTATTAAATTATTCTTTAATTCCAATGTTTATCTTCAAAAACTGACTTGTAGCAAAAAAAATTCTTCTTCTTGACCTACTTGTCCGAGGTTCTGATGTTGGCATCCAGATTTTAAGAGAGCTCTTTAGAATTTGTTTTGGTCACCTTCATATATTTGAATGACTCCCAATCTTTTTCACTCCATTCTTCTTGAACAGAAATGGACTCATGAACTGTGAAGGTGCCATCGACTCTGTGAACATTGAACAACTTCTCAACTTCTACCCAAATGATGAATTTGATTTCACTGCAGGCTCTTCTTCTTCTTCAACTGAATCATCATCTAAATTGCTCCTGTAGAGCATTCTATAGTTCAGCACAGTTGGCTCAATGAGAAGCCTTAACATATGCTCAGCTCTTGAAGGACTCAGAATTTCTCTAAGTTTCAGAATGATATCAGTCATTTGAAGTGCAGAAAGATGTGAGGTAGCCTTGTGAGCATTCACCACTTTGGTTGTGCCATTTTCCAATTGAAAAGAGAAGTCAAAGTTATCTTCATTCACTGTCCACCCAACGATTTTGTTCTTTCTGGGTGGCCCTTTCCTTCTTTTGCTTTGATCTCTTTTGCTCTTGGCATGCATCATCTTCCTCTTTCTCTTCTTTTTCTCCTCATCAGAATCAGTTTCTGATTCTTGCACAACAGGTGCTTTGCCCTTTGATGAGGGAGAAGAGAGACCAGGTTGAACTTCAGTAGGTTTGGTGATGGTGGCAGAAACATTGGTGGTTGATGGTTCTTTGATGGTGAGTGGAGGTAAGGTGGTTTTGGTTGGTGGTCTACTAGCTTCTGGTGTAGGGCTTGAAGGTGGAGTAGGTGGGAAAATATCAGAAAAGTCAATGGTAGGTGGAGGTTTCTTCTTGAGAGGAACAATAGGTGTGAAATTGTCTGTTCTATATTTTGGATTTGCAAGCTTGGTGGCTACCTTTTTGGAGATGGAGGGTGGTTTGTAGGGTATTATGGCAAATGACTGTGGAAAAGATGGAACTGTTGTAGGTGAGGGGTTTGGGTTGTATATGAAGGAAGGTGGAGGTTGGATATCTGCATCATCAACAATCTCAGGTTTAACATTTAAGTTAGACGATGTACCTGAAGTGAGTTCTGAAGGTGAAGGCATCACCAACTTTGGATTCACAGCAGCTATATCCCCTTTAAGCTCATGAAAAATTAAGTCAATCAGGCTGCAAAGTTCTCTGACTTTCAGCTGAGCTACATCTTCTTCTGTCTTCAAATTTCTAACCATAAGAGCCCTTTTTACCTTCTGCAGTAGTAAGTAATTCTCATAATTCCTTATCAGTTTGGTAGGCATCTGAGAGGCAATAGAAATCAAGCTCTGCCTATCAACTTCAGTCAAAGCATCCAAATTGTATTCCTTCAGTCTCCAATTAAAGGATCTTGTCTTAGCTTCTTCAAGCAAGTTCTCAAAAACTCCAATCTGTGAATATAGATCAAATTTTTTTGAAGCTCTTTAGCTAACATCTCATCTTCTGCTGCCCTTTTGGCATCTTCTACCATTTTCAACATAGCTTCAGCTTCAGGAGTTTGAACCATCTGTTGAATGGTTCTAATAGTTTAAGATTGAACAGGTTTTTTAGCTTAAAGTGGTTTTGTACTTCTAATAGCTAATAAGGTTGCAGCTATGTCTTCTGCTTCTTCACTTCCTGTTCTTCCGTTTGTACCACAGGTGGCTGATCAGACCCAAAAATTGATCAACCAGGGCCATGGGTTGAATCAGGAGTATTCTCATCAACTTGAATTACTTCCACCTGGGTTTCTGCTTCAGTTTCCGTTTGAACGACTAGTTGAACTTCCGGTTGATCTTCCGGTTGAACTTCCGGTTGATCTTCCGGTTGAACTTCCGGTTGAACTGGGTTTAGAACTTCAGTCACCACCTGAGGTTGGGTGACTTCAGTTTCTTTATCAGCTAACTCCAGTACCTCTGTGCCTTCATCTTCACCAATTATATTTTCATCACCTCCTTCAGTCATAGTAGCAACTGCTACAGTTGCAGTGCTTTCTTCAACATCATTTACTGCCTTGCTGGTGGAGGCAAAGTTCTTATCCACTTGATCACTGGCTCTTTCAGCCGGAAAGATGACATCTTTTAATAGTCTTGTGATCAAATTTATGTGCTCAGGGAGAGCACCAGCAATCAGCATAGAAGATTGTACTAGCTCAGTGAGGTTGGGATCTTCAAAAGGAGAGATAGCAATCAGTTGACTACTCTTCATATTTACCCAACTTTCTTCCACTGTGAAGGGTTTAACACCAATTCTTTCGCAGGCAGTGGCTCTAACTTCAGCCGGTATCCTCTGAGTTTCTTCAATTTCAATCATAATAGGCCTTGAGGGCATCTTCTCCCCCAATTTGATAGTATCAGCTTCATTAGCTTCAACAGCTTCTCTGAGAGGGTTGAAGGGCCTGCTTCAGTTTCAGTAGGAGCAGCCTTCACCAAAGTAGAAACAGTTGCATTCAATTTATCAACCTGTGCTTGAAGAGTAAGGTACAATTCCGTCAATTCTGGTAGTGTATAACTGTCCTCAACTGGCCTTTTACAAGTATCCCTGGACAAAACCAAGTTATCAATCCGAGATTGATCAACTGTGGTACCCATGGCTTCTTGGCACCTGAGATTCTCTCCAACCATTTCAACAGCCCTTGGTTCCAATGAAGGACCCGTGGGTGATCATTCAGAGAAGAACCCGTGGGTGATCATTCAGAGAAGATTCCCGCAGTTTGGGTCTTAGTTATGTTACTGCTAGCACCAAGATCCAGTGGGGATATTTGGGCAGCAGCAGCCCTCGCTGCATAAATCTCTTTATGACTCCTGAGATTCACCTCCGGTGAGGAATGGGGGTTCAGAGCAGCAGTGTCCTGATCTATCAGAATGTTCTCATGTAATGAGGTGGGTGAGTTAATAACACCTTCATTTAGATCAGGATTGATTGCACTGTCATTCCTAGGTAATAGGGGTTGTAGGGGTGAAAATCTCTCAGATGGGGAATGTACATCTGCTTCTAATGACTCCCCCTCAAGTGAGGATTCGTCCCTAAGAGAATATCCCAATTTGACCAGTTTCCGCTTGGACTTTTTGCCTTTTGCGGGGTTTGAAGCTTCGGGTTGGCTTGTGGTACTAGGTGGAGGAGACCTAATAACCACCTATCTCTGTCTTTTGAAAACGACAGGAGGGGATGCGGATGAGAAAGTGACAGTGGTAGTTTGAGTGGGTGCTTTCCTCTTTTTGGTTTGAAAGACTTTTAAAGTAGAAGAAGCAGGGACAGTTGTGGGATCAGAAGCTATTGGGTTGATAGCCCTGTCATCTTGAGCATGGGGCTCAGTTGCTGCAACAGTTTCCGTTTGAACCTCAGCATCAACAGGTTCATGAGGAAACTCCCTTGGAATTGGCAGGGGATGGTCGGTATCCCTTCCAAGAAAAACAGACTTGTTTAAAGCTAAGTTCGAAAAAGTTTTCTCGGTTAGGTGTTTTGGTTCCAAAATTTTACCTCCCAAGACAATTTGGGGGTATTCCTCTTTGAGAATACATGTTAAAAACCTTGGGTACAGGTAAATATATTCAGGTTGGATGTTTGTCATTAGGGCTTGAAAAATTAATTGAGAAAAGTTAAAATTTTCACCCTTTACAACAACATAGAAGGCAGAAGCTTGTTCAGCAGCAAGCTCATCGAAACCTCCCTTCTTTGGAGTTAGGCAAACTAAGATGGTGTCAGCTAAAAACCTCCAGTTGTATGGTAACTGCCCTTTCTTTATGGTTTTGCTTCGCAGAGAACCACCATATCCAATGTCTCTGAATAGAGGTAGATACTTCGTGGAATCAACAGCCATGTATCCATTCTCATCCCTCAGTTTCAACACTTTTCGTACCTTTGCTTCATCTATCTCCACAATTGTGCCTTGAACTGTTGACACAATTTGTTTACTACCGCCGTCACCTTCGATAACCCTAGCGTTAGACCAAAAATCTTCCATTATTTCTTCATATATCACAACTTCGACTGTCAGCGTATGATGAAGATGGGAACTGTTCAAGAAGTCGATCATCCCGTTGTAGATATCGGTTTTACTCGGTGGTTCTAGGTACGCCACCAAGTTGTGCTCTACGAGGAACTATGAGTCATCGACGGGCTTCTTGCCACTTGAACTTGCTTTAGGAGCCATTGTTGATGATCGATTTGAGAGAAATCGATGGTTATTTGGAAGTTACAGAGAGGTTTTGGGAGTAATTTCTGAGTGGGGTTTGAGAGAAATGGGAAAAAATGACGGTAATTTAGGGCTTTTACCTTTGATGTTGATGACGTGGAGGAGAGATGTTTTAAACCGTCGGTTCTGTAACTGGTGTGACAGATGCTTTATGGGTTATACGGTACAACTTGGTAAAGCATGTCTTTATCCAAAAGTAAATTTGCTGAAACCTCGGATATAAAATGGTTAAAAACTTAATGGGTAAATAAATGTGTATCCGCTTAGAAAATCGTGCCTTCCGGGTAATTAAATGAGACTTTGACTTTTGTTGACCTGGAAGTTCAAGCGGAACCCATTTTCTCCTTTATTTTAAGACTAAAATTCTTCCGTTTGAACTTCAAGCGGAGAATTTTTCCGCTTGGAAGAATTGTCTTAAATTTTTTTTCCACGTGAGTTACAAAGCATTGTTCCGGTTGAAGTTCACCCGATGATTTTCAAAGTTGTTTTCTCACAGGTTGAACCGGAACTTGAAACTGAACAACGAAACACATGATTTTTGAAAATTTTTGATGATTTTTTATAGTGTAACAAAGGTTACTGACTATGAACTGAGATGATGTCTAAATACCACAAGAGATTTTCTTTTTCTTTTTCTTTTTGTATCAAGAGACGGGCTCTTAAGTACATGCCTCATCAATTGATGATCAGTGTGAACTTTGAACAATTTAATCAGATTCTTTTCTGCACAATCTCTAATAAAGTGATACCTTATGTCAATGTGTTTGGTTTTGGAGTGCTTTACTGGATTGTTGATGATGGAGATGGCACTGTTGTTATCTGCAAGAATAGGAGTTTCCATGAATGTGATCCCATAATCAAGCATCTGATTTTGGATCCAAAGGACTTGACTACAACAACTTGAGGTAGCAATATACTCAGCCTCTGCAGTTGAAGTGGAAACACAAGTTTGTTTCTTGCATTGCTAAGAGACAAGCCTTTCACCCAAAAATTGACATCCACCTGATGTTGATTTCTTGTCTATGTCACATCCTCCATAGTCACTGTGTGAATGCTCTGAAAGAGAAGTCAGAGTTCTTGGGATACCACAAACCTAGTTTTGGTTGGCCCTTCAGATACTTGAAAATTCTCTTAACTGCTAGCATATGTGACTCCTTTGGTGAGGACTGATATCTAGCACATAAGCAAACACTGAACATGATGTCAGGTCTACTAGCAGTGAGATACATCAGTGAGCCTATCATTGTCCTGTACATGTGCACATCCACTGGCTTGCCACTTAAGTCACTTGTTAACTTGTGGGAAGTGGACATAGGAGTTTTTGCACTTGAGCATGCTTGCATATCAAATCTCTTCAGCATGTCTTGGATGTACTTTGATTGGTTCAAAAAGATTCCATCTGCAGTTTGCTTCACTTGTAATCCTAAGAAGAATGTTAGTTCTCCCATGGAGCTCATCTCAAATTTTGACTGCATCAAAGTTTCAAACTCCTTGCACAAGACAGTGTTAGATGAACCAAAAATAATATCATCTACATAAATTTGTACCATCAACATATCCTTACCAACAGTTTTGACAAAAAGTGTTTTATCAATTGCCCCTGTACTGTAGCCATTCTCTAGAAGATAGTTAGAAAGAGTTTCATACCAGGTTCTAGGTGCTTGTTTGAGACCATACAAAGTTTTGATCAGCTTGCACACCCTGTTAGGATGATGAGGATCCTCAAAACCAGGAGGTTGTTTGACATATACTTCTTGTTCCAGTAGGCCATACATGAAGGCACTTTTGACATCCATCTGAAATACTTGGAAGTCTTTGAAGGCAGCATAGGCTAAAAAGATTCTGATTGCTTCTAATCTAGCCACAGGTGCAAACACTTCATCATAATCAATGCCTTCTTCCTGCACATAACCTTGCACAACCAGTCTTGCTTTGTTTTTTATAACAATTCCCCTGTCATCTTTCTTGTTTCTGAATACCCACTTTGTGCCAATTGGTTCTGCTCCATCAGGCAGATCTACCAATTCCCAAACTTTCTGCTTGTTAATTTGTAATAACTCTTCCTGCATTGCCTCTACCCAACTGTTATCTTCCAAGGCATCTGTTACCTTCTTGGGCACTTCTTGAGACAAAAATGCAGCATGCAAACAAATGTTTGCATTAGCAGATCTACTTCTTGTCAACACGGGTGCTGACACTTCTCCAATAATATTCCTCACTGGATGATCTCTGTTGACTCTTCTGTCAAGAAACATAGGGAACCCATGGCTTCTTCCATTTGAGGGTATGTTGAGCTGAGGAAGTCTGTGATCAAGCTTAACGACACCAGTTTGTGATACAGGATCTGAACATTCAACTGTATCATGAGAGCTATCCTCTGAGATGTGGGTTAGATGCTTAAAACTGAATTCATTTGATGTATCATCATTTGAACTTTCCGGTTCAGTTGACCCGGAATCAGTGTTGTCAACAGTTTTTGAAATTAAGTTTTCCGGTTGAACTTGAGCTGGAGAAATTTCCGTTTGAACTTCGACCGGAACTATGTCATCTTCAATTTGAACTATTTTTTAAGAGTACATTTCTTTCCCTGGAAAGTTAGGTTTGATGCTCATTGAAGAGAAGAAGGTTTGCTTCTCAGTTCCAGCAGTGTTGCTCTTCCAATGTTCATCAGCTGACCTATATAAATTCTGTTCCTACACTAGGGAGCTCACAGGCTTATCAACAGTTATGTTGAAAGCAGTGGTTAGTGCATCAATATCAAATAACTAAGTGGGTTGAGATTTAAAATTGTTGGTAGATTTTTCATTAAAGGATACATTTATAGTTTCCTCAACAATTTTGGTTCTCTTGTTGTATACTCTATATGCTTTTGACACACCTGAGTATCCAACAAAATATCCCTCATCTGCCTTTTCTGCAAATTTGGGCAATAACTCATTGGTTATTAATATTGTAACAGGACAACCAAATGGCTTAAAGAAGTAAATGTTTGGCTTTCTTTTTCTCCAAAGCTCAAAGGGTGTCTTGTTTTTGCCTTTGACAATTAAAATCCTGTTTTGGATATAACAGGCAGTGTTCACTGCTTCTGCCCAAAATATCACAGGGAGCTTGGAGTCTGCTAACATAGATCTAGCAGCTTCAATCAATGTCCTATTTCTCCTTTCAGCAACACCGTTTTGCTGTGGAGTTCTAGGAGCACTGAATAGTCTCACAATTCCCTTTTTCTCACAAAAAGAATTCAGAACATGATTTTTGAATTCTGTGCCATTATCACATCTGATTGTTTTGACCTTAAGATTAGACTGATTTTCTAAATTTGTCACAAGTGTTTTCAATAATTCAGCAGTTTCACCTTTTGTTTTAAGAAAGTAAACCCAAGTGTATCTAGAAAAATCATCAATTATGACAAAACAATATGACCTTTTCCCTAAGCTCATCACTCTAGTTGGACCAAAGAGATCCATGTGCAGTAACTCTAGAGGTTTTGAAATAGAAGACTCAACTTTTGGCTTAAAAGAAGTTCTGTGTTGCTTGCCCTTGAGACATGGCACACAGTTTTCAGAACATGCAAAATGCTTGTTAGGAAGACCCTCAACCAAGCCAAGATTGATAATTCGATTCATACTCTTATAGTTTACATGCCCTAACCTTCTATGCCACAAATCACTCTTATCAACAGAGGCTTTGGATATAAAGCAGGCAGTGCTACATGAGGGTGCAACAACTGACATATCTAAAATGTATAGCCCATCTATCCTAGGTGCTTTAAGCATAATTAATTCATCAGGAATTTTAACACCAGGTTTGAGGACTATAGTGTCACACCCCGATCAACGGTTTCGGGTGTGAGCGAGAATGGAATCATAGTCGAGGATACATAGAACAATGACTAATACATTTAAAACTTTATAAAACATTACGTCATTATATTGCAGCGGAAAATGATAGTGGATAATGATAATGTCTTACATTTCGAAAACAAGTCTTAGATTAATAATAAAACATTTAACGGTTTATTTAGGGAAATCGGGACTATGACTCCAAAAACAGGTCCGATAGCGTGTGTAAGCCCCATTTGCATGTCTTCACGAAGTTGCATCAATTACCTAAGAAATCATGAATTTAAAACGGGTCAACATAAAGTTGGTGAGGTTCACAGGTTTGTGATTTATCAGTTAAACAGTTGTAAAACAGTTTTCAGTATACTTAAATATTATGAAGGTGTATCGTTGTGGATGTATGAGCTCACCTGAACCTTGATTTCAAATACTAACGGTTTACCCACCAAGCATCCCTTGCCCAGAGATGTTAAACAGAGCAGAATAACTGACGTGTACCCCCAGACAATCCGGAGTCAGAACTGGAGCTACCAGTTAGGGTAGGGTTGTCAACCCAAATAGATCTATTCACTAGCTATCGTTTCGTACAGAACTAATTGAAATCAATTAATGGTGGGATTACGGTTGTACAACGTTTATAACGATAATGTACGAAGTTGGGTAATCAGTAAGAGAACAAGTAGTCATACGTCTAACAGATATACCATAATATTAAGTAAAAAGCATTTAACAGTTTTCATGATTTCTCCCCCAAAGTATAAAACAGTTAAAAGGAAAAGGGGCCGTGAAACTCACAGATTCAGCAGATAAGCGGTAAAAAGAGCAGCGAAGGAACGGTAGCACGTAACGTCCTAGATAATTTAATTAAACATATGCATAAGGTCAATGATCATTTGAGTAACATAAGTCACCCAAGTGATACCGGTCAAGTCTTGACGTTTTGGTCCCATTTATATACGTTTTGAAAACTCGTTTGCTTGTATTTATTAAATAAATACGTTCATGATTATTCATATTTATGTTAATTAAATATAAACAAGGAATAATCATTTAATAACTAAATCAAGTATTGAACATCGAGTTTAAAAGAATAATAATGTTTATTATTATTTTCACAAGTTCGAATAATTTTTTTTTAATTAAATAATTACATATTTGATCTGTTAATCTTGCAAGTTATAATTATATTAAATAATTATGATTAACAATACTTTGGTGAATAAAACATGGTTTATATCTTTTGCAAATAATTATTTGTCAAGAATAATAATTAAACGTTTGCTTTATTTTTAAAACAGGAATCTTTAAAGAAGACATTCGAAGTTTCTAGCATTCAATCATTTATATTTCAAAAGCGTTTAATATTTCATTTGCATGAAATATATATTTCTTTCTTAAATATTTTCAAAACATTGTAATGACGCTTGGATTTATATAACGTTGTCTTTATAAAAACTTTATTTTTATTTAAAATCTCTAAGGAACGTAAGTCCATTTTTGGGTTACTTTGAAGTATTTAAAGTCAATGACTTGCCTTTGATTTATTTTTATAAAAATCCTTTTTATAAAAATATTTCTCTTCACATGTGACTTTTTATAGAAAAATTGTCTATTTACATAAAAGCTTTAGAGGGGTTAAAACTTGTATTAAATCCAAGTATTTATGTCAAATTAATCATTTGACATAAATATTATTCTCACCATTTTTAGTAACAAAATCTATAAAAATTCCTTTTGTCATGTACTCTTTTTATAACACATTAAATATGTCATTTTTACTAAAGACAAGTATTATTCTTTTGTTTTAGTCATAGGTTACATATGTAACATTTATTTAATTTCTTTGATTTAAATAAGTTCATAAACATGTTTATTATATTCTTTCATTTTCTAGTATTTTTACAACATAATCATAAGTTCATATCTACTAACACTTTGTGTTAGGACCAATGATTAAATAAAAATGCAATCACTAACACATTAGTGTTAGGACAAGAAAATTAAATAACAATCACTAACACATTTGTGTTAGGACAAGGAAATATAAGTAACAATCACTAACACATTTGTGTTAGGACAAGGAAAATGTAAATAACAATCACTAACACATTAGTGTTAGGACAAGTAAATGTAAGCATGTATAGATTGTGAGTTAGCATTTATGTTTCATTTTATATGAAGAGGCTTGGAGGTTTGTTTAAATCAACTAACTTATGAAATCAAGATTTCATATACACAAGAATCATGGTGCACACCATATTACTTTCCTTGGATTTCATAAGTGTGTTTCACCACACTTGTTGGCTATCTTTAAGCATTTAAAATGCACCAAACAAGTGTTTGATCTTGGAAGAAGGAGGTAAAGAAGAGAGTTTTGTTAGTTGATTTAACAAACACAAGCATTCTTTGATTATTGTTGGTTTAGTTGTCAAGACTTGTAGGGTTTTCATGGGGTGGTAAGCATGTAAGTATAGATGAAATGAGGTTAGAAACACTCACAAGAAGTGAAGAAGAAAAATCGAGATGAGAGGTGGCGGTGGTCCGGCGGTCAGGCGGGGCTGTGGTAGTCCGGCGGTGGCGCATGGTGGTCGGCGGGTGGTCGGCCGGCGGCGGTTGGGCGGTGGGTGGTGGCTCTCGGCCGAAACAAGGAGGGAGAGGGAGAGAGTGAGTGTGATTTGTTTGGTTGGGTGCAAGGGAACAAGGGAGGCACTAGTCTCCTTTTTATACCCACATTAAGGGTTATTAACCCATTGGATAATCATGTGTTGTCAACTCCTCAAGTCTCCTAGCTAATCCATGAGTAGGTGATTAGTTTTTATAAATATGTTCTAAAAGATGAGAAGCTTTTATAAAATATGAAGGTGATTAGGAGTTATATAAAAATCATAACTTTTTAAAATAAAACCCAAGTATAATTAATCCAATTGAATGGTGGTTTTTATTTTTATAAAAGTTGAGGGTTCAAGTTTTATAAAAATATTAGTGGGTTGAAAGGTTGGTTTAATTTTTATAAAAAAAAAACTAGTGGGCTTAAACAAATAAATTAATTTGTTTACAATTGGGCCGAAGCCCAATCGAGATGAGGAGGGAGAATGGGCCGAAGCCCATTCGGTTCTTGGAGGTGGGTTGGGCCGCGAGCAAAGAAGAGGGGAAACCGGTTTGGGCCGGTTACGGCCCACTGTGATTCGGGTCGCGGGTCGGGTTTCCGGTTCGAGGGAAAATACTCGAGTGTGTCGAGGCGAACCTTCGGTTAAATTTTCGGGTTAATCCGGGTATGAATTGGGCTTATTGGGCTTACCGGGCCCAATAGGCTAAAACGGTTTGGAAAATCTGGCTAAGTCTTGACAACGTAACGTTTTTCATTACATTTTACAGTTCATAAAACGTTTTAACAGTTTATATTAGTTTGATAAAATATAAAATGTCAAATTTTATATTTAATTTTCTTATTATTAAAATTCCATTAATAATAATATGAAACGTTCATATTTCACAGTTATTTAACGCGAAATTTCAAATCAGTTAATCGTTTATCTAAACATAGTTAATCATGCGGTTTAAAACAGTAATTCACGTAATTATAACGTAATAAAAGTCAACAAAAGTCAACGGAGAGAGGGTTTGACCTGATTTTTGGACCGGGTGTCACATTCTCCCCCAGTTAGAAGAATTTCGTCCCGAAATTCAGTTTTGGTTACTGGTGGATGCGACGTTCTCAAACAGGCGTGGATACTTTCGACGCATTTGATCCTCGCGTTCCCAAGTGTACTCTGGTCCTCGTCTGGAGTTCCATCGTACCTTGACTATGGGAATGCGGCTATGCTTCAGCTTTTTGATCTCCCGGTCGAGTATCTCAACAGGTTCCTCAACAAAGTGTAGGGTCTCGTCAACTTGGATCTCATCGAGAGGGACGATGAGCGTTTCATCAGATAGACATTTCTTAAGGTTACAAACGTGAAAGACATTGTGAACGCTGCTTAGCTCGGCGGGCAGATGTAAACGGTAAGCTACTGGTCCGATGGTTTCGGTGATTTCAAAGGGACCAATGTAACGAGGGTTGAGCTTTCCTCGTTTGCCGAATCGGATGACACCTTTCCAAGGTGACACCTTTAGCATGACGCGATCACCCTTTTTGAAGGACAAGGGTTTGCGTCGGTTGTCGGCGTAGCTCTTTTGTCTGTCTCTGGCAGCTTTCAGACGATCTCGGACTTGAAAGATTTTCTCAGTCGTTTCAAAGATTAACTCGGGACCAGTTAACTGGCTGTCTCCGATTTCAGTCCAGCAGAGTGGGGATCTACACTTTCTCCCATAAAGTGCTTCAAATGGTGCAGCTTTAATGCTGGTGTGATAGCTGTTGTTATACGAGAATTCGGCAAGAGGGAGGTGCTCGTCCCACTTGGGTCCGAAATCTATCACACATGCTCTCAGCATATCCTCTAGTGTCTGGATAGTTCTCTCACTTTGGCCATCTGTCTGCGGATGGTAGGCAGTACTCATATCGAGTCGAGTACCCAAAGCTTTCTGTAGAGATTTCCAGAAGTGTGCGGTGAATCGACTATCTCGGTCGGATATGATGGATTTGGGCACACCGTGGCGTGAGACGACTTCCTTTATGTAAAGCTTGGCTCGCTTATCCATCTTATCCTTCTCATTGACCGGTAAGAAGTGTGCCGACTTTGTCAATCGATCTACTATCACCCAGATAGCGTCATATCCAGATCTGGATTTAGGCAATTTCGTGATAAAATCCATGGATATTTCTTCCCATTTCCATTCCGGGATTACCGGCTGAGTCAACAATCCAGAAGGTTTCTGGTATTCGGCTTTGACCTTCGAACATGTTAAGCATTTGCCGACATAGGTGGCTATCTCGGCTTTCATGTTTGGCCACCAGAATTGTTTCTTCAGACCATGGTACATCTTGTCTGATCCGGGATGAATGGAATATCTCGACTTGTGAGCTTCATCGAAAATTAATTGCCTTAACCCTCCATAGACAGGTACCCATAGCCTGTCCATGAAGCTCTTGGTTCCATCGGGTTTCTCTTCCAGTTGCTTCTCCATTCCACGTAAACCTTCTCCAGTTAGGTTTTCCGGTTTGAGGGCTTCAATCTGAGCGTCGCGCACTTGTGAAACGAGATTCGAGTGTATGGTCATACTTAAGGCTCGAACACGAAGTGGCTTGGCACGCTCTTTCCTGCTCAGGGCATCGGCTACAACGTTAGCCTTGCCCGGATGATAACGAATCTCGCATTCGTAGTCATTTAGCAGTTCCACCCATCGGCGTTGTCTCATATTCAATTCCTTCTGATTGAAAATATGCTGGAGGCTCTTGTGATCGGTGAATATGGTACACTGTGTACCATATAGGTAGTGCCTCCAGATCTTGAGAGCAAAGACAACGGCTCCGAGTTCCAAATCGTGGGTCGTATAATTCTTTTCGTGGATTTTTAGTTGTCGTGATGCGTAGGCAATGACTTTCTCTCGTTGCATTAGTACACAACCTAGACCTTGATGCGAGGCATCGCAGTAAACAACGAAGTCTTCGATCCCATCGGGTAGTGATAGAATCGGGGCATCACATAGCTTCTGCTTCAGTAACTGAAATGCTGCTTCAGTTTTGGCATCCCATATGAACTTCTTATCTTTCTGGGTCAGAGCGGTCAGTGGCTGGGCTATCTTCGAGAAGTTCTCGATAAATCGACGATAATAGCCAGCGAGACCCAAGAATTGTCGAATCTCGGTTGGAGTCGTAGGAGTGCTCCAATCCTTGATTGCTTCAATTTTTGTGGGATCCACGTGGATTCCTCGATCGTTGATCACATGACCCAGAAAGTGAACTTCGCGAATCCAAAAGTCGCATTTGGAAAATTTCGCGTAGAGTTCTTCCTTCTTCAATAATTCCAGGATAAGTCTCAGATGTTGCTCGTGTTCTTCCTTACTACGGGAGTAGATAAGGATGTCGTCGATGAACACGATAACAAATTTATCCAGATAAGGTTTGCATACGCGGTTCATTAAGTCCATGAACACAGCTGGTGCGTTTGTTAAACCAAATGGCATTACGAGGAACTCATAATGGCCATAGCGTGTTCTGAACGCTGTCTTCGAAACATCTTCATCTCTAACTCTGAGTTGATGGTATCCTGACCTCAGATCGATCTTGGAATAGAAGCTCGATCCTTGAAGTTGATCAAATAGGTCGTCAATCCTAGGAAGCGGGTAGCGGTTCTTCACGGTTAGCTTGTTCAGTTCCCGGTAGTCGATGCACATTCGAAAAGTTCCATCTTTCTTCTTGACAAATAGCACGGGTGCTCCCCATGGAGAGTGGCTTGGACGGATGAAGCCCTTATCTAGCAATTCTTGTAATTGGCTAGACAACTCCTGCATTTCAGAAGGTGCCAGACGGTACGGAGATCTGGCTACGGGGGCGGCACCGGGTGCCAAGTCGATGCGAAACTCTACTTGTCGCGTTGGTGGTAAACCTGGCAAGTCTTCGGGAAAGACTTCCGGGTACTCGCGAACGACGGGAACATCTTCAATACGTTTCTCCTTTGGTTTCTTCTCAGTTACGTGTGCTAGGATGGCATGACATCCTTTACGAAGAAACTTTCGTGCCTTCATACTAGATATGAGGTTTAGTTTGGTTCCACTCTTTTCGCCTTGTACGTTTAGAGTGTTGCCATCTGCGAGTGGCATTCTAACTATTTTCTCATGGCACACGATTTCCGCATGGTTCTTTGATAACCAATCCATGCCAATGATAACATCAAAACTTCCTAGTTCTACAGGCATCAAATCAATGCTGAAGGAATGGTCGGAGAGTTCTAGTGAGCAATCTTGATAGATTATACCAGTTTCTACTAATTCTCCGTTTGCTAATTCTACTGTGAACTTAGTGTCTAAGGCAACAGGGGTAATTTCAAGTAATTGGCCAAATTCGGTAGACACGAAGCTTCTATCAGCACCAGTATCGAATAAAACAGAAGCATAATGATTATTTAGTAGAAACGTACCCGTCACCGTGTTGGGATCACGGCGAGCATCTCCGGCATTGATCACAAAGGCTCTTCCCCTAGCCTGATTAGCATCCTGGTTCTTTGCCTTAGGGCAGTCCTTCTTGTAGTGTCCGGTGGCTCCACAACCGTAGCACGTGCGTTTCGGGCAGTCACGCACCACATGTCCTTTGGTCTTGCAGATGTTGCAGTAGACATTTCCACAATCGAGTGTGTGGTGGAGGTTGCATTTGTTGCACAGGGGTGCACCACCGGTGTAACCGGTCTTTCGGACAACATGAGTAGGGGTTGTAGCAGCATAGACCTTTGTTGGTTCGGTTTCCTTAGCAGGGGTCTTTTCTTCGCGATTCCTCCAGAATCCGCGCTTTCTCTTGTTGTCAGGCTTCTTGTTTGTGGAGGGAGTGGTACTAGCTTCAGGGGCCTTGCTCTCAGACTGTTTCTTGCCAAGGTTCACACCTTGACGGTTAGCTTGGTAAATCAGGTTGTGTGCCAGGCGCACAGCATCCTGAAAAGTCTGAGGATTTGAGGAGAGGACGTTCCCCTGGATATGGGGTGCAAGTCCCCAGATGTACCTTTCGATCTTCTTGTATAAAGGAGTGATCATGGTTGGACAGAGATGAGCGAGCTCACGGAACCTTTTGGTATAGCCAGCAACATCGGCTCCATTCATGGATAGGTTCCAGAACTCGGCTTCGAGTTTCTGAAGCTCTTCTCTAGGACAATACTCATCGCGAAGCAGTTGTTTGAGTTCGTCCCATGTCATGGCGTAAGCCAAATCAGTTCCCATAGCATCAGCATGGGAATTCCACCAAGTCAGTGCGCTATCAGTCAGTGCGCATGTGGAATACTTGACCATGTACTGCTCAGGGCAGTTGCTTATGCGGAAGACGGACTCCATTTTCTCAAACCAGCGAACTAAACCAACAGCGCCTTCAGAACCCTTGAAATTCGCGGGTTTGCAGTTCATAAAGTCTTTGTATGAACATTCACGGGGGCCTGCAATTGTTAGGTTGAAACGTTGAATACAATTTAGGAAAATTGTAGTCTAGTGTTTTTCTAACATTGGTTAGTTCGTTCTTACCGCGTGCCCCATTGTCGTTCTGACGTTGGGTTTCAGCGGCGGCAACAGTTTCTGCGACGCGATTAGCAATCATCTCCTCGATTTCCTCGGCAGTCATGGGAGGAGGGGGCGGAGGAGGCGAAGTGTTCCTGGTGGTTCGGCGTCTCGGTGGCATGATTTCTCTTTAAGTTACAACATAAAGAAAATTTTAGATAATATGTAAATGGGGTTATTACATGCTCGAGAATAACTGCCACGACATACATCAATTGCCAAAACATTTTCACGCAAACACAACCAAGAAACAAGAGGTGAACGGAGGGATGAAATAACATAGCGTGTCGTGGTAATCATAACAATATAAACTACACAACCATAACATGATAATAACATAATCATAAAAGACATAACGTTAACCATAATCATACCAAAAGATTTCCATAGCATATTACCTGAAGTCATACATCAACCATTGTTTGTTACCATATTACAGACGAAACATATTCAAAATAAACAAGTTTTGCATCGTGGGCTCGCAGTCCCAATCATAATCAAAGCTAACATGTTTCATCTATAAAACGGCTATCAAAAGATACTAGGTCACATCTACCTAGAATGCTGGTGGGGGTGGTGGAGGTCCAGGAGGCATGAAATAGACGGCCGGTCCCCGAGTCATGGCCTGGAGGGTGGCGAGGAGTCGTCCAGAAACAAACTCCAGGGCTGAGACCCTCCTCTGCAAGCTCTCGTGTGAGAGGAGCAGATCAGTAGTGGCCATGCTGACTCCTGTCATGTGAGCATGGAGGGACCCCATGGCGCCATCAGTAGCGCTCATGCGTCCGATCAGCTCGGACATCTGGTTCCTCAGGAAGGTCACCTCAGGGGTAGTCGGCAGCTGGCGGACATCAGCATCCAGCTCTCCCAGATCGGTCTCGATGCGCCTCAGACGAGCCACTAGTAATGGTACAGTGTCAGATATGGGCTCGTCAGTGAAAGGTGAAATACCCATAGGCACACGGCGGGAGGGGTCGGGGAGTGAGGATTCCCCAAGAGCGTAACAGCTCGGGAACTCCTCGATCATACGCTAGTGCTGAACCTGGCCCGGCATCCACGCTAAGTGGGGCAACTGAAATACATAACGCCTCTTGGGCGCAGGCTCATCAGGGGTGCGTCGAACCTCTCGAGTCCGGGATGGGCCAGGTGCCCGTCCTGGGGTGAATCCCCGTTGCCGCCACCAAGTGTGGCGACAAAAGTCTTCATAGACCGATCTCGGCCTGCGAAGGGGTCGGTGGAGCTGGAAGCATCCATAAAGTCCGCACCGCCAGCAGTGGCGGTGGGAGCATCATGGTCAGGGGAATCATCAGAGGTCCTACGCCTGATAGGGCTCAGGAAACCAGGGGGTATGGGGGTCTGGCAAAGGGTGCCCACAGTGGCTCCCTCGGTCTCAGGGCTAGACGGTATGTGGTCCTCCGGTGACGGAGTGTAGTCTACTGGTGCAGGGTCCTCTGGAGATGGGGTATACTCGACACTTGGTTCTTCCTCGGAATCAGCAACGCAAATGACTTCCTTGGAAGCCATCTCTGTGAAAATATTCCAACAAGAACAGTGGTCAGTAACATTATGATGGTGTAGTAACTAAAGCAAGAAGGCAATGCATATGTAACACTTAAACTAGCATAAGTAACATATCGAGGATGAGGCCTTGCATGCAAATGGTAGCTTCGGAGTGGGTTATAGTCCAGGTTTGGTTTTTGTTTTGTTTTGTTTGTTTATCCTGGTTCGCAATAACCACGGCTCTGATACCAATCTGTCACACCCGGTCAACGGTTTCGGGTGTGAGCGAGAATGGAATCATAGTCGAGGATACATAGAACAATGACTAATACATTTAAAACTTTATAAAACATTACGTCATTATATTGCAGCGGAAAATGATAGTGGATAATGATAATGTCTTACATTTCGAAAACAAGTCTTAAATTAATAATAAAACAACTATGACTCCAAAAGCAGGTCCGATAGCGTGAGTAAGCCCCATTTGCATGTCTTCACGAAGTTGCATCAATTACCTAAGAAATCATGAATTTAAAACGGGTCAACATAAAGTTGGTGAGGTTCACAGGTTTGTGTTTTATCAGTTAAACAGTTGTAAAACAGTTTTCAGTATACTTAAATATTATGAAGGTGTATCGTTGTGGATGTATGAGCTCACCTGAACCTTGATTTCAAATACTAACGGTTTACCCACCCAGCATCCCTTGCCCAGAGATGTTAAACAGAGCAGAATAACTGATGTGTACCCCCAGACAATCCGGAGTCAGAACTGGAGCTACCAGTTAGGGTAGGGTTGTCAACCCAAATAGATCTATTCACTAGCTATCGTTTCGTACAAAACTAATTGAAATCAGTTAATGGTGGGATTACGGTTGTACAACGTTTATAACGATAATGTACGAAGTTGGGCAATCGATA
>JBCNJP010003040.1:0-19000 GCA_039602395.1 Deinandra increscens subsp. villosa | reverse complement strand
TATTTTCTGACAAAGAATTTCCTCTTCATCGTGTTGATGCTCGGAAAATTGCTGAGGTTTTTGTGAAAGCTACCATTTCTTCTGAAAGTTCTCAATCTCGAAGCCCTACATCCAAATGGGTACATGATCATAGGCATCAGGTATATGATTCTCATTCTGATCATGTTCGAGATATTCATGTGTGTTCTTCGCAGGTACATCAAAGATGGGACAAAACGACAAGAATTTGTTATATTTTTCGTCGCCCAGGGCATATGGCAAAAGACTGTCCATCACCTGCTGTGTCACCCCAAAGATTTCACAAGAAATCAGTTTTTGGTAAACCTGCCACATCAAAGTTCTTTGATGAACAAGGCAGAGTTTTTGATGACATTGAACCTACGTTCTTCCATAAACAAAAAAGCTTTGTACCAATATTTTCAAAGGTTCAAAGTGTAGGTTCTTCATCACTGTTACCTGTGATTGGTTCATCAAAAACTGAATTACCAAAACAACAACAATGGAAACCTAAGGTGGTTTCTAAGAAAAATAAAGACACTGGTCGACCAGAAGCGATTCGCTTCGGGTCATTTATGGACTAATTAGTTTGACCAGTGTGCAGGTACTTCTAGAAGACCTATTGACGATTGCAAAATTGTTGATGGAGGAGTATTCTGCTTAAGTTAAATTTCATGATAAATCTTTCTAACCTGCAAATTTTCTGATATCTAAAATCGCATCGTATCCGTGTTGATTGATCACTTTTCTTTTTGTTTCAATTTCCTCAAAAAACCCAAAATAGAGTCCTGTTTTTGTGTAAAATGAAAATCCAAAAATAGAGTTTTCATTTTAAGGGAGAGAATTGTAAGTAAGGAGGAGTAATTGAGAAAAAGCATGCTATGGGGAGAAAGTGAATACATGTGTCACACCCCCAAAAATCCCACGCGCGACAACGCGTCGCAGGGAGCGTGACAAACCAGGATCGAACACATTAGCCATACGAACAGTCTATATGCAATGTAAAACTAAAACCAGAGTAAATGCGTTATTAAATGCGGAACGTAATCGACAAAGTTGTAATAATTGTTCAAGCGCCAAAACATGCGCAAACCAAAAGTTAACAAGTTTGATAAATAAATAAGTCTATGATGCATGCAGGGTAATAGTAATCCTTATGTGGTGCATCCTAGCTCGTGGCAGACAATCCAGTTTAGCGACCTGAGATATAACATGCTAAAGTGTCAACACAAAGGTTGGTGAGTTCACAGGTTTATCAGTTCAATAACATTTCAAGTTCAGTTTAAGATTGACCGTTCAATAACGTCAAGTTATAAGAGCATAATCACTAATATATATCAAATAGCTAGCTAGGCTATATACATGAAACTTCGCACGTTGATGGTCACCGAAGCTAACAGTTGTTCATAGTTTGCCTTGTTGTGTTTAGGACGAATATAACACCCGTTCGATATCCAATCGTGTCAGAGCGACTGACCCGGGTGGGGTTTGTCAGACCCAGTAGTACTACAATATATTTCCCGCTATCGTCATTAATACTAACGGTACCATAGGAAGGACTTTGTTGTATAGTGTGCTGCAAGTACTTCAAGTGATATATAAAAGTCTAATTATCTCAGTTGTGTAAATCACGCATGTTAATCTCCCCCAAAAGGATTAAAACAGTAAAATGGGGCCGTGAAACTCACCTTAGGTTGCTCGGCAAGGTTTCCAGACAAACAGTTAATTCAAGTAGCAAGAACGAGTCTTGTGCAAGCAATCAATCACCTAACGAGCATACGAGTATAAGTGTGTGTTCTAAACTATTAAATCTAACGTAAGTGATAAAAACGAAGGATCGTGAAGTTCGGAATAAGTCGAGGATGGCACGTGTGCCAAATTCGAGCGAATATCGAAATAACGCGAGAAAATCCAATATATATCTTTAATATATATTTTCTAAGCAATTACATATATATCATATATATATATTTAAATAAATGTTCAAGTGACGTTAATAATAAAGTTTCAACAAGTTATATATATTTATATATATATAGGTAAATATGTTAAATCTAATGATTTAAATATTTATTTTGAAAAGAAACAACAATTTATGGTGAAACATAATCCAAAACCGAGTATTTCGTGTCTCTAATCAAAACAACGTTTTTTTAATAGTTTCCTAAAAACATTTAATGTTTACACAAAAGATTTCTTCGTTTCAAGCCAACGTCTTGTATATATATATAAAATAGTTTACACAATGAATATATATATATCTATTTATCCCTTTTTAAATAAACCCAAAGTTTTATATCTATAAATATATATACATGGATGTTTTAAAAATAAAAACTATATTTTTAATTTAAATTGACAAGTTTAAACATGTTTTACAACTAAAAATATGATTTACGAGTTTTAACATCTCAAATATATTTTTACGGATTTTAGGTGTGTCATGGGATAACTTTGGTACAAAATCTAGTGAACTCATGCTCAAGACAGCACAAAATAATACAAAAACAATAAAAAATAATAATATGGAGGTCATTGGGTTCGAACCCGTGACCTCCGGGACCATCACAGCGACTTTAACCACTCTGCCAGTGGTCCGTTTGTGCTTAGATCCCGATCGAATTCCTTTTATATACACACAGTGACCAGAATCAAGTCCAGGAAAAATAGAGGAATAAAAATGATGAGGCCGGGACTCGAACCCGCGCCTCCAGCGAACGAACACAACAACCTTACCACTCGTGCCAGTTTGGCGTCAGTTCTATATCCGGAAAGGAAAATATATAACCCGACCCAGCCTGAAGTCATCTTCTTCATACAAGAATTCCGGTGATCGGAACCCTAGTTCCGGTCGCCGGAAAATCTCGAAACTCAAATAAAACACATAAAAAGATGCGACTAACAAAGGAGATGAGTTACCTTGAGTCGGAGATGAGCAACGGCGAGTTTTAAACACCGAAACGAAGTCCGAACTACAACCGCGAACACCGAGCACCACCACGAAACTCGAATCTGATTGCTTCCGGTTGCTCGTGAGGGGCTTGCGATCACAGTGGTGGTCTCTAGATGGTGTAACAGTGGATAATAAGTGAGAATTTTGCCGGAATTGTGGGTTCACCGGAAAACTTAAAAAAAAAACGCAACGAGAGAGAGAGAGGCGACGAGAGTTGAGATGGTATGTTGAGGTTGGCAATGATTTCCGGGAGTTATACCCGACCTAATGATCAGGGGTCGATTGAAACTGATTGGGGTTTTAATTCTCGAATTCAAGTTGTTGGTCGAAACCGAATTTCACATTCAAATGGCTCGTAAATGCCATTAAATCAAGTTTTGGCATTTGACACTTTCAGTCCCTCCTGATTTACCTAATGAGAACCAAGTTTCGGTAATTACAGAACCAGTCCTCCACATTTTATTGAATAATATGAAGTTTAGGAAATGGCAGAAAAGGTCCTCCAAGTTAAAACAAGATTAACAATACTAACGGACATAGCGGAACGTTAACGAGGTTAACGGAAGGTGTTTTTAATGATGAATGTACGATGAACGCGAAAATATATTAATCGTTTAATGTTTATAAGAGAAAATATAAATCTCGTTTTACTAAATAAATTATGGCATATAAGTTCACAATTATATATTTAAAACCACATAAAATCATAACTCACCTATTTAAATCACTTAAATTTGTGTAATAACTCTATTATCAATAACTTGTAATTAAAACAATTTAATTACATAAAATCATAAATTAACTATATATAATAACTCATATTTACTCATCTTAATTCTCATAAAATCATAGACTTTAAACCCATAACTTCTATATATTTAAAGTGCATAAATTAAATAATGAACTGTAATCAAATCATTTAATTACACAATATTATACGAATCATTAAATCATATGCATATTATTATATGTTTTAATTTCCACATAAAATCATAGAATTTGAAACGTTTAAATTATTGTGCATGCTCGTAGTGATTGATCTCACAAAACCCTAATTGCTAAAGTCAACAAGTCAACACATAAATGTTCACACAACATTTAATATGGTTTCACATTCAGTTAATGTCGGGAAAATGACCTGAAAAGTCGGATTATCATAGTATCCCCTTGTTGAAGAATTTTCTTCCTCGAAAATTGCGTAACGCGGTAAAAGTTAATGAGCTAGACACAAAGAAAAGAAAAGAAAAAAAAATTCTCAGTCGTCACATCATCCCTTTGTTGAAGAATTTTCGTCCGCGAAGATTAAACCAGTACCTGAACTAGACGAAGGCTGAACCTTGAATAGTCTGGGATATTTCTTCATCATCTGATATTCGCGTTCCCATGTGAATTCAGGACCATGTCTCGAGTTCCAACGAACTTTAACGATTGGGATTTTGCTACGCTTTAACTGTTTAACCTCCCGGTCCATAATTTCCACCGGTTCTTCGCTAAATCGAAGTTGTTCGTCTACATGCAACTCCTCAAGTGGAGTGATTAATGTCTCATCCGCTAAACATTTCTTTAAATTCGACACGTGGAAAACGTTATGTACCCCACTTAGTTCTGCTGGTAAGTTTAGTTCATATGCTGATAGACCAACTCTATTAACAATCTCAAATGGCCCAATGTATCTCGGGTTTAACTTACCACGTTTACCAAAACGTACTACACCTTTCCAGGGTGAGACCTTTAACAAGACCTTGTCTCCTTCCTTAAATTCCAAAGGTCTTCGCCGTTTATCAGCATAACTTTTCTGTCTATCTCGGGCGGCTGCCATACGATTACGAATTTTGCACGATTTTCTCTGTTGTCTCGAGTACTAACTCAGGACCTGTGAGTTGACTGTCACCAACTTCTGCCCAACAAAGAGGTGATCTACACTTTCGCCCGTAAAGTGCTTCAAATGGAGCTACACCAATACTCGTGTGATAACTGTTGTTATAAGAGAATTCCACTAAGGGTAAGTGTTTATCCCAACTTTCACCAAAATCAATCGCACATGCCCGCAGCATGTCTTCAAGGGTTTGAATGGTCCGTTCACTTTGACCATCGGTCTGTGGGTGATATGCAGTACTCATGTCCAAACGCGATCCCAATGCTTCGTGTAGAGATTCCCAACATTTGGATGTGAATCGGGCGTCTCGATCTGATATGATAGAAACTGGTACTCCATGTCGCGAGACGATCTCCTTAAGATAAAGTATGCCTAATGTCTCGGAGGTATCAGTTTCCTTGATCGGTAGAAAATGTGCCGACTTAGTTAAGCGATCAATAATTACCCAAATTGTATCACATTTGCTTGCTGTACGGGGTAGCTTTCTGATAAAATCCATGGCGATTCCCTCCCATTTCCACTCGGGATATTTTTGGTTGTTGAAGTAACCCTGCCGGTTTCTGGTATTCCGCCTTAACTTTTGAACAAGTCAAGCACTTGCTTACGTAAGTGGCAATGTCAGCTTTCATCTTAGGCCACCAGTAAATCAGTTTCAAATCTTGGTACATCTTATCCGAGCCTGGATGAATAGAGTAACGAGACTTATGGGCTTCATCCATAATCAATTCCCTCAAGTTTCCATACACGGGAATCCATATTCGGTTCGCACAATACCGGATACCATCGGATCTAACTTCCAGTAACTTATCCATACCCCGCAAGGATTCTAATTCAATGTTCTCATCTTTGAGTGCTTCGAGTTGTGCATTCCGGATCTGATCGGGTAAACCGGTATGGATAGTGAGTTGCAAAGCACGAACTCTCCTAGGCTTGGGGTTATCCTTCCGACTTAAGGCATCAGCTACTACATTAGCCTTGCCTGGATGGTATCTACTTGCGCAATCGTAGTCATTAAGAAGTTCCACCCAACGACGTTGTCTCATGTTCAACTCCTTTTGAGCAAAGATATGCTCGAGACTTTTGTGATCAGTGTAGATAGTACACTTTGTACCATAAAGATAATGTCTCCAAATTTTCAACGCGAAAATGACTGCTCCCAACTCCAAATCATGAGTTGTATAATTCTGCTCGTGAATTTTTAATTGACGAGAGGCATAAGCTATGACTTTTTCTCTTTGCATCAGCACGCAACCTAATCCTTGCTTCGATGCATCACAATACACCACGAAATCATCACTACCCTCTGGTAGGGATAATATTGGCGCGCTACAAAGTTTCTGCTTTAGTAGCTGAAAAGCGGCGTCATGCTTTTCATTCCAGTTATACGCCGTTCCTTTATGCGTTAGCGCCGTAAGAGGTTGGGCTATCTTTGAAAATCCCTCAATGAAGCGTCTATAATAACCTACCAAACCAAGGAATTGGCGAATTTCCGTTGGCGTCTTAGGTGCAGGCCAATTCTTAATTGCCTCAACTTTGATTGGATCAACGTGAATCCCCTGATCATTAACGATATGACCAAGAAATTGCACCTCACGCATCCAGAAATCACACTTTGAAAATTTTGCATACAATTGCTCCTTCTTGAGTAACTCTAAGATCAAACGAAGATGTTGTTCGTGCTCCTCCTTAGACTTGGAATATATCAGAATATCGTCAATGAAGACGATGACGAATTTATCGAGGTATGGCTTGCAGACGCGATTCATCAAATCCATGAAAATCGTCGGTGCATTGGTTAACCCAAATGGCATAACCATGAACTCATAATGACCATAACGAGTTCTAAACGCTGTTTTTGAGACATCCTCCTCGCGGACTCTCAGCTGGTGATAACCTGATCTTAAATCGATTTTGGAATAGTAGCTAGATCCTTGTAGTTGATCAAACAAATCATCGATTCGGGGCAAGGGATAACGATTCTTAACAGTCACCTTGTTGAGTTCTCTGTAATCGATGCACATTCGAAAGGTTCCATCTTTCTTTTTAACAAACAACACTGGAGCTCCCCAGGGTGATGAGCTGGGCCTAATAAATCCCTTTTCAAGCAGTTCTTGAAGTTGAGTATATAGCTCTTGTAACTCATTTGGTGCTAAACGATAAGGTGCACGAGCAATAGGTGCTGCTCCAGAAGCAAGATCAATCTGAAATTCGACTTCTCGATGAGGCGGTAGACCTGGTAGATCTTCCGGAAAGACTTCAGGAAAGTCCTTCACGATCGGGATATCTTCAATTCTCTTCTCCTCATTTGTTTTCTCTGAAATATTCGCAAGAACAGCAAAATGTCCTTTACGCAAACACTTCTGCGCCTTGAGATAAGATATCACACCCATAACAGTACCACACTTTTCTCCTTGAACTGAGAGCAATTCTCCACTAGGCAACGGTATCCGAACAATTTTCTCATGACAAATGATTTCAGCATGATTCTTGGATAGCCAATCCATTCCCACAATGACATCAAAACTTCCCAAAGAGATAGGCAAAAGATCTATTTCTAACTTATGGCCAGCCAATTCCAACTTACAGTCTTTAACTACATGGGTGGACTCAACAAGTTTACCATTAGCAAGTTCAACTACGTATTTAGCATCTAAAGGAGTCATGTTGGCATTTATCATATTGCTAAATTTAGTAGATATGAAGCTTCTATCGGCACCAGTGTCAAACAAGACTAGAGCATAGTATCCGTTAAGAGAAAACTTACCGGTAACGACATTTGGATCTGCCCTAGCATCCCCCGAGCCTATGACAAAAGCTCTACCTCTGGCACCATTTCCACCATTGTTCCCATTATTGTTGTTATTATTGCCATTGCGATTTCCAGTGTTGGTGTTATTGTTGTTGTTGTAGTTGTTGTTGTTTCCACCGTTGAGCTGAGGACAATTCCTCTTTATGTGGCCTTCCTTACCACAATTAAAACAACCTTTGGGGGCTTCAGCATCCTGAACTTGTTTCCCATTGTTCTTAACCCTGCAGGTTTTGGACTGATGACCCTTCTTTCCACAATTTGCACACACATAAGAGTCACACGCACCATAGTGATGGAAACCACACTTGTTACAACGTGGAGAATTTCCCATGTAAGATGATCCTCCTTGGCCGCCTCGGCCTTGATTGTTCTGCTTCTGGTTGTTCGAGGAGAAATTCCTAGAATTATCAAACTTAAGATTCTGGTTTTGGTGGTTCTGCTGATTGGAAGACTTGTTTCCAGACTGATTCCCAGAATTATCCCACTTTCTTTTGTTATCAGAGGTTCTAGAAGTTCCTTTCTTAGGAGGTAAGACTCCTTGATCAACTGCTTGATTGGTGAGTCTATTAGCAATCCTTACGGCATCACGAATAGTCACAGGGTTTGAAGCAGTCACCATTCCCTGGATTTGGGGCATTAAACCCTTGATATACAGCTCGATTCTTCGGTAAGCAGGTGTGGCGATTCTAGGACACAAATTCGCAAGAGAATTCGAACGAGTAGTGTAAGCTTCAATTTCAGACCCCTCCATCTTGAGATTATACAACTCAGTTTCCAATTTCTGGATCTCATCCCGTGGACAATACTCTTCTTGTAGCAACTCTTTAAAATCGGCCCAAGGCATGGCATTAGCTTCTTCAATCCCCAGCATCTGCACCTCAGTCTTCCACCAGGTGAGAGCTGGTCCTTCCAAACTACCTGTGGCAAATTTCACTTTGCTAGCCTCAGGGCAGTTACACATTTCAAAAGCAGATTCCACTTTTTCAATCCAGTGGAGTAGGCTAACAGCTCCTTCAATTCCTTTGAACTGATTAGGCTTACAGTCCATGAAAGTTTTAAATGTAGCATTACATGTACATACATTCATACAATCATTCAATCACAGATTACCAATATGTGTGATCACATCAAACAACCAAACACACATTTTGTGTTACCTTGGGGTGGCCCTGCATTGCCTGCACCTTGGGCATGTGCCTCCAAGGCAGCAGCCACGTGCTGGTTGATCAGTGCAGCTAATTCAGCCGGTGTCATGTTTGGTACATTTCCGTCTGCCATTATCTTCAATTCACAATTACCCAAAATGAGAATAAGATATAACATGAATCACAACAACCATCACATAAGTAAATAATTTACTTCACAAGAGACAATCACATATTAAATAGTAATCCCATTTCAAATAAAATGCAACTCGTTCACAAATTATCCAACAGAAATTTAAAATTCAAAATGCATAGTCTTGGGAACATCCTCCCGATAAAACAAACAACCAAACAAAACAAATGTGAAAACAAATAACTCAAGAGCTATCATGATCACTGGATGCATCAGGCATCTCCTCCTCTGGTTCCTCTTCAGGATCCTCTTCAGGTTCTTCCTCGGGATCCTCTTCAGGTTCTTCTTCGGGATCCTCCTCAATAGGTTCATCAATAGGTTCTGCCGGAGCCGGAGGTGCAGCCAGAGCCGGAGCCGGAGCCTCCCTAGCCAACTCAAGCTCAGCAACTCGAGCCGTGAGTGTCTCAACCAGCTCTGAGAGGTGATTCACCTGATAATATGTGTCACTCAGTCTTACTTGATACTCGGCCTGACGCCTATTAGTCCCTTTCAACTCTCCCCTAAGGATAGCAACTCTGAGACTGGTGTTGGCTCCATTATCTTGCAGTTCTCTGACCATATCAAACAGCTTCCTAATGTCCCTGAGCGCGCGGTCAAACATAGAGACCATTGCCGCGACGACCCTTTCAATAGCATACGGCAGTTCGGGTAGAAAGAATCGAGTGGATGACGGCTCTGTTGGAGTAGGTGGCACTTGCTCCCGATGTACCCATCTAGCCACAAGTGATTCGTACCAGTTCCAGTTGCCGTTGTCTCCTCCACGAACGACATTTGGTTCTCCATAAACGTGGCCCTCGGAAGTTATCCTCCGAACACCATGAGTCGGGGTAGTAGGACCCGTAGAAATCCGCCTACTGGTGACGGATGGGGATGATGATGATGATGATGAGGATGATTGGGAAGCGGATATCCATCCAGCCATGTCTGCATATATACCATATATATATACATATATAAGTACAAGTAACACGTAGTCAAATAGTCACATACTAGTGTGTCTGTTCGAGTGTATGACTAAGGTGTGTCTAAGGCTATAGTCGGTCCACTAAATGCAAACCTAGTTCACTATAACCAATGGCTCTGATACCAATCTGTCACACCCCCAAAAATCCCACGCGCGACAACGCGCCGCAGGGAGCGTGACAAACCAGGATCGAACACATTAGCCATACGAACAGTCTATATGCAATGTAAAACTAAAACCAGAGTAAATGCGTTATTAAATGCGGAACGTAATCGACAAAGTTGTAATAATTGTTCAAGCGCCAAAACATGCGCAAACCAAAAGTTAACAAGTTTGATAAATAAATAAGTCTATGATGCATGCAGGGTAATAGTAATCCTTATGTGGTGCATCCTAGCTCGTGGCAGACAATCCAGTTTAGCGACCTGAGATATAACATGCTAACGTGTCAACACAAAGGTTGGTGAGTTCACAGGTTTATCAGTTCAATAACATTTCAAGTTCAGTTTAAGATTGACCGTTCAATAACGTCAAGTTATAAGAGCATAATCACTAATATATATCAAATAGCTAGCTAGGCTATATACATGAAACTTCGCACGTTGATGGTCACCGAAGCTAACAGTTGTTCATAGTTTGCCTTGTTGTGTTTAGGACGAATATAACACACGTTCGATATCCAATCGTGTCAGAGCGACTGACCCGGGTGGGGTTTGTCAGACCCAGTAGTACTACAATATATTTCCCGCTATCGTCATTAATACTAACGGTACCATAGGAAGGACTTTGTTGTATAGTGTGCTACAAGTACTTCAAGTGATATATAAAAGTCCAATTATCTCAGTTGTGTAAATCACGCATGTTAATCTCCCCCAAAAGGATTAAAACAGTAAAATGGGGCCGTGAAACTCACCTTAGGTTGCTCGGCAAGGTTTCCAGACAAACAGTTAATTCAAGTAGCAAGAACGAGTCTTGTGCAAGCAATCAATCACCTAACGAGCATACGAGTATAAGTGTGTGTTCTAAACTATTAAATCTAACGTAAGTGATAAAAACGAAGGATCGTGAAGTTCGGAATAAGTCGAGGATGGCACGTGTGCCAAATTCGAGCGAATATCGAAATAACGCGAGAAAATCCAATATATATCTTTAATATATATTTTCTAAGCAATTACATATATATCATATATATATATTTAAATAAATGTTCAAGTGACGTTAATAATAAAGTTTCAACAAGTTATATATATTTATATATATATATATAGGTAAATATGTTAAATCTAATGATTTCAATATTTATTTTGAAAAGAAACAACAGTTTATGGTGAAACATAATCCAAAACCGAGTATTTCGTGTCTCTAATCAAAACAACGTTTTTTTAATAGTTTCCTAAAAACATTTAGGTGGCATTTGGTTCACTGAATGTAATGTAATTGGAATTGTAATATTTTCCTTTTAAAGTTGTGCTTAAGTTGAGTAAGGAAAGGGCTTGAAATACAATGAATTCCTTTACTCAATGGAATTTAGAAATCCTTCATTTTAACGAAGGAAAGTTACATAACCTCAAATTCCATTGATTAAAGGAATTCATTGTATTCCAAACTCCTTCCTTACCCAACTTAAGCACAACTTTAAAAGGAAAACTTTACAATTCCAATTACATTACATTCCGTGAACCAAACGCCACCTTAATGTTTACACAAAAGATTTCTTCGTTTCAAGCCAACGTCTTGTATATATATATAAAATAGTTTACACAACGAATATATATATCTATTTATCCCTTTTTAAATAAACCCAAAGTTTTATATCTATAAATATATATACATGGATGTTTAAAAAATAAAAACAATATTTTTAATTTAAATTGACAAGTTTAAACATGTTTTACAACTAAAAATATGATTTACGAGGTTTAACATCTCAAATATATTTTTACGGATTTTAGGTGTGTCATGGGATAACTTTGGTAAAAAATATAGTGAACTCATGCTCAAAACAGCACAAAATAATACAAAAACAATCAAAAATAATAATATGGAGGTCACTGGGTTCGAACCCGTGACCTCCGGGACCATCACAGCGACTTTAACCACTCTGCCAGTGGTCCGTTTGTGCTTAGATCCCGATCGAATTCCTTTTATATACACACAGTGACCAGAATCAAGTCCAGGAAAAATAGAGGAATAAAAATGGTGAGGACGGGACTCGAACCCGCGCCTCCAGCGAACGAACACAACAACCTTACCACTCGTGCCAGTTTGGCGTCTGTTCTATATCCGGAAAGGAAAATATATAACCCGACCCAGCCTGAAGTCATCTTCTTCATACAAGAATTCCGGTGATCGGAACCCTAGTTCCGGTCGCCGGAAAATCTCGAAACTCAAATAAAACACATAAAAAGATGCGACTAACAAAGGAGATGAGTTACCTTGAGTCGGAGATGAGCCACGACGAGTTTTAAACACCGAAACGAAGTCCGAACTACAACCGCGAACACCGAGCACCACCACGAAACTCGAATCTGATTGCCTCCGGTTGCTCGTGAGGGGCTTGCGATCACAGTGGTGGTCTCTAGGTGGTGTAACAGTGGATAATAAGTGAGAATTTTGCCGGAATTGTGGGTTCACCAGAAAACTTTAAAAAAAACGCAACGAGAGAGAGAGAGGCGACGAGAGTTGAGATGGTATGTTGAGGTTGGCAATGATTTCCGGGAGTTATACCCGACCTAATGATCAGGGGTCGATTGAAACTGATTGGGGTTTTAATTCTCGAATTCAAGTTGTTGGTCGAAACCGAATTTCACATTCAAATGGCTCGTAAATGCCATTAAATCAAGTTTTGGCATTTGACACTTTCAGTCCCTCCTGATTTACCTAATGAGAACCAAGTTTTGGTAATTACAGAACCAGTCCTCCACATTTTATTGAATAATATGAAGTTTAGGAAATGGCAGAAAAGGTCCTCCAAGTTAAAACAAGATTATACTAACGGACATAGCGGAACGTTAACGAGGTTAACGGAAGGTGTTTTTAATGATGAATGTACGATGAACGCGAAAATATATTAATCGTTTAATGTTTATAAGAGAAAATATAAATCTCGTTTTACTAAATAAATTATGGCATATAAGTTTACAATTATATATTTAAAACCACATAAAATCATAACTCACCTATTTAAATCACTTAAATTTGTGTAATAACTCTATTATCAATAACTTGTAATTAAAACAATTTAATTACATAAAATCATAAATTAACTATATATAATAACTCATATTTACTCATCTTAATTCTCATAAAATCATAGACTTTAAACCCATAACTTCTATATATTTAAAGTGCATAAATTATAAATAATGAATTGTAATCAAATCATTTAATTACACAATATTATATGTATCATTAAATCATATGCATATGTATTATATGTTTTAATTTCCACATAAAATCATAGAATTTGAAACGTTTAAATTATTGTGCATGCTCGTAGTGATTGATCTCACAAAACCCTAATTGCTAAAGTCAAAAAGTCAACACATAAATGTTCACACAACATTTAATATGGTTTCACATTCAGTTAATGTCGGGAAAATGACCTGAAAAGTCGGATTGTCACAACATGCCAAATATATAATGAAGGAAGGTGAATACATGCCAAATATATAAAATTGTGAATATATAAAATTAATGTGAGAAATTGATCATTGGGAAATGATGGTACATTGGCTTACGTATCTGACTCATGGATAGAGTAGATGAAAGGGCAATAAGATCATTGTTTGATATGCTTGGTAGGCTCGGCAAATCAGAAAGTATTCAGATGTGATATACACTAAATACTAATGCTTGACCATGTGGATAACATCTTGATGCATAATTCATGACACAAAGAAAAATAAGTGTGATTTTCAAAATGAGAAGTCACTGTGTATACATGTGTTCTTTTTGCAAAGATTTAAACTTGTTTGATTTTCTTTATTTTGTCAAACGATCGGACTTTCTCTGCGTATCGAAAGATCGACCTGATCGTTGTTCGTTTGACGTTCTGCTTTATTTTCTTTGGTGTTTCGTATAACTCATCGGACTTTCTCTGCGTGTACGGGAGTACCGACCTGATTGTTGTTGAGTTATACAAATTCAACTTGTTTTATTTTCTTTTTTTTGTTAAATCCGAGGCCTTATCTGCGTATCGAAAGATCGACCTTAAGGTAGACGATTTAACGTTCTTATTTCTTTTTGCATGGAACACAGTTGATGATATCATTAAAATATTATGCATTGTGAAAAATTACAAATGCTGTCACACAAAAGGAAAAAGAAAAGAAAAGCTGAAAATGTCTGATTATGTCTGATAGTGTGGGATACACTGGTCAATACAAATCTAATCAATACCTTAACATATCCAGATTTTATGAGTATGATTCTGCCTGAGTTTAAGTTGGACAAATTATACCAGCAATCAGCTTGACTTATGTGCTTCGATTAATTGAAATTGAAATGCAGTTCAGTGCGGTATGTTCAATATGATCCCATATAGTGATCTTTCTCATACCAAAAATAGTGTTTGATTCTGTATTGCAATTTTATTTCATTTCAGAAAAACACAAAAAGATTTTCGGTGTGTTTTAGCATAAACTTTGAAAAATCAAAAAGATTTTGTTTCTGCTTTATTTTCGATCTGATCAACACGTGATACAGATCAATTTTCAAAATCATATCTTGGAGTCTCAAAGAGACGTTTTGCGCCAAGATTATTTTTTTTAAAAAAAGTTTGAACAGGTTGCTCTGTGCATGTTATCACAAGTTCAAGTCTTCTGAAGATGTTGATGAAAGACCAGAGATACTCTAAAATATCATCAAGTATTCAAGATCAAGCTAAGATCGAGTTGGGGAGGAGTTTGTTTGAAGATTCATTTCATTGAACGAACGGATTCTACACTTGAGGGGGAGCTTGATTGAAGATACAAAGTTGATGATGTTGAAGAGATACTGCACACGACGAGGGGGAGTTTGTTGATACCTGATATGTGCGTCGTGTGAAGTATCAAACAAAGTACAAGATCATGTCTAACTAGGTCTGGCCGAACTAGGTCCGAACCCGAAGTTCAGGTTCGGCCGACCGGACCAGCGGGTATATATAGGTGATTGGTCTTTGTATTTGTAGTCTTCTGAGCATGTGAGATTTCTTAAGTGTGTGTTTTCAAGGTGTTTCTCTGTGTTGTGTTTCTGAGTGTTTCACTGATTGTAATTGTTCATTTTGATCAATAAAACAATCGATTAATTACGTTTCAATGTCCGATTAGCTAGATCGAGTAGACGATCCGATGCTCACGCATTTTCATTTTTTCGCATGGATAAATGGGGAAGAAGATGAACTGTTCTTATGAGATATACTTATTTGTACTGAACTTTAAACTAACATGGCTTGTAGCCCAACTGGTCTTTTTCCTGTATCACAATCAGGAGGTTGCGAGTTCAATTCTCGGCATCACCAGTTTTTTTTTTTTTTTTCAAATTTCCATATTTGATGATTTAAATCACCTAAAAATATATGTAAATTTCTAGAAAATTCTAAAAATAAATTATAAAACATTCCTAAATTAAATAAACCATTTTCTCATGTCCTAAATACTTTAAATTCCTACAATTAGCTTAAAAGAAAACAAACATAAAATAATATTATTATTTATACATATAATAACTAATCGTTACTCATTTTATCTATATCCTTAAAAGTACAAACATTATACGATCATTTTTCTCAAATTAATGGACATCGTTGAGTATAAGATAATCAATAAAATAGAATGTGTTATGTTTCTAAAACCCTATATTATTAAAAGGCTTGACTAGAAATATTTATTATAATAAATAAAGAAAACCTTATTCGTCAAGCTTTCTCAATTTAATTATTCCACGTCATAAATATTTATTTTCAGATTCCATGGATTTTTATAATCAAAAATCAATGTTTAGTCATAAAAATTTCTAAACCAAATTAATCCCATCTTCCCTAATTTCACCAAAGCCATTGGAAACTATAGATGCCTAGAAACTCCTTATTCGTCCTTGTAACCCATAGATAATCAAATTCGTTATTTGTATAGGTTATCCTCATACTTGAATCATTCTCGTAACGTCAAACTAGTGATTCAAGCATTCTAAGGTGAGTTCATAGCCCTTTTTCTTTAAATTTTCCAAATTATTTGGGGGTGGACAACACGCATAAACACTTTTATTTATTATTATTTCATTTTTAAGTAAATCATATTATTTATCATGTTTATCATCATGAATCATTGCGAAACTTTAATCATTCAAACATTCATACTTTCCATGCAAAGTCAATAGTGTTGAATACATTTATTTGTATGTATCTATGTGATATTGTGCGAATATATACTTTGTCATGCTTGATATTGTATGTTATTTGGAAAATCATATGCTTAAGGGTCCGGAGCATTCCTTGCGAAGAACTTCACAAGATATGTTGAGGTTCTTGCGAGGGACTGAACGTCGTCTCAACACTGAGATTTCTGAGAGGAACCGCTCAAGATATGTAGAGGTTCCTTGAGAGGGATTGAACACGTGGACAAACTTTGTTACCGATTGTTGGTTTGCGAACCATCAATCAGGCGTCCTGTTTATATGGTGTATTTTTTTTGTAAACCAACTTATAATTGTGGTGACTTTGCAAACAACTTATCAAATGTTTTCTATACTTGTTTTCTTAAACCTATGTCTCACCAACTATGTAGATAGTTTACCCTTTTCGCGTGTTTTTCAGGTTATGGGAAACAAGCGTATTTATAGCTTGGAAGCTTATGGACCTAGTTAGGTTATGTTGTCTTTTAGGCATTTGCCTTGTAATAGACATTTAAGTTTTGGATTATTAATAAAATATGGTGTCCCTTTTATATCCTTGTGCCTCTATACTTCTTTCGTGACACCTCGATGTTTCTACCATCGGTCGGGGTGTTACAGCTTGACACTTCAGAACTCATGTGACGTGAAGTCTTCAAACCTTGAATTCATGATAATTAGATAAGTGCAACCGCTATACAATTATATAATTATGATGCGTTTAAACCCAGTTACTCTCATCACAATCATCCTTAATGTCCATACATTTCCTTTCATTCCTTACCAGTAATTCTAAAGACCGGTCCTTTAAAACTCTAGACATTCTTACAAGTACTGACTACGTATCCTACTGTCAGTTGACCTACCCCGCACTCGGCCACACAATAGTTAGAACCTATGATATATTCATTTGAGTAATACCAAATTACAGTAGCTAATTGCAATCGGGTATTCTCCATAATTGCATACAAAGTCTTACCTCCTATGTTCCTTGTGCAATTTCTTTCCTATGGGCATAACTATCCTGACTGGCATTTACATGTCCTATCTTACGTTACTTTATCTACCCAGAGTCATAGTTTAAGTCTAGATACCGCCCTAGTATCTAAATCCCTTAAACCAAGGCTCTGATACTAACTTGTAACTCTCACTCCCAGACTTGGCACCAGAGGGGTCACGCATTGGATTTACTCATGAACACATGGTACAACAGAGATAACTAAGCAGTGGAAATTAAAAAAAATTCATTTATATATATCCCAAGTATAACAGTAAGGAAGATAACAACATTCGGTAACAATTAGATCTTATCTATGTCTATGCCAGTCTACTACCGAGTCCTTCCTGATAGCTTGCCCACCTAGTCTGCCCTCACCAGAGTCCTTTCCTTGCTACCTTAAACATCGTCATCACCTGACATACATATGTTTTTAAAGGTCAGCTTACGCTGGTGAGTTCTACGTTATTCAAAAAGCGTTACCCTTGCCTCGAAAGTTTATTCCAACGCTTGGGCCTAACAACCCCCTTTTATCAAACATCTATCAAGTATAAAACATAATAGAACTATACTTTAACTTTAAAACCATTATCCTTAAAACATTTATCAGGTATAAGCATTATACCAAAATATAACCATTAAACATTTATTGGGTATAAGACATAACAGGGTTATACCAAAACATTTATCGAGTTAATCATTTAACCATTTAGCCATTTAACAATTTGTCCTTTTAACCGTTTAACCATTAAACCATATAACATGTATAAGACATAACAGTATTATACCACAACATAACCTCTTAAATCATAGTAAAAACCATTCAGTACTCAAGTACTTTGGGTCTCCTAGACCCTCTCTTGTGCAAATAATCATTAGGTATAAAACATAAAGTAGTTATACGAAATATTATAAGCAATCATTTATTTACTAAGCATTGTCTATTGGAACCACGTTAATTCCTCAGGAAACCGTCGCCACCCGAATACCATTCCAAGATTAGAGCAGCCATCGCTACCCCAAAGAACCGTCATTCCCCGCTTTTAGTTGTACAACTACCATTTCCCTTTTCACTAGACAATATCTGCTTAGATTAAAACCTTTTAAGACTTTTAAACCTTTTTAACCTTTTCAGCCTTTTAAACCTTTTTAAACCTTTTCAAAAGTCCATTTAAATAACCATTGTATTTGGACTCATAACCTTTTCAACACCAGTCCATCACCCGTATCATGGGTGTTTATATATAGGAAGTACCGCAACGTATCCACCATGCCTTAAATACAAATGGATATGATATAGAATCGTTCCAGTAAAGATTACATCTTACAATCACAACAAGGCCAATAAGATCATATTTACCCGACGCTTATTTACATACACAAGCTTAGACTAGCCTTTACATTTTCCATTTCTCAAAACTTTATTTAAAAGTTTTATCCTTTATATTACCCGTTCATTATAACCTTCCTCGAAACAGTTTATAACAGGTAATCATCATTTATAACAGTTATAGGCCTTAAAACATTTCACGTATGCGTAACGACACAAAATATGTAAAAGGCCTTTTAACGCATTTCCTAAACATTTCCCATGTATATTATTCCTAAAGCAATTTAGCAGTTTAATAGTTTAGGACATTTCACCCGTAAATACTCTCACAACCTTTTTACGTATATTTCAATTCAACAGCCAT
>JBCNJP010003037.1:0-19833 GCA_039602395.1 Deinandra increscens subsp. villosa | reverse complement strand
AGGTCGGTCTTGTGGACACGCAGAGAAAGTCCGATCGTTTGACAAAATAAAGAAAATCAAACAAGTTTAATTCTTTGCAAAATGAACACATGTATACACAGTGACTTCTCATTTTATTTTTCAAATATCCTTTTCTTGATATATCTTGAGATATGCATCAAGATGTTGTCCACTAGGTCAAGCATCAGATTTAGAATAAATCACATTCGTATACTTTCTGATTTGTCGAGCCTACCTTACACATCGATCAAATGATCTTATGGCTTTTTCATCTATTTTATCCATGAGTCAGACGATTTAAGCCAATGTACCATCATTTCCCAAACATGTCAGATACAATTTCTCATTATTCAATGTTTTAGTCTTTTTCAAAATTCTCCTCCTAAAAATGACAACTCTATGTATAGATATTCATTTTTACTATTTGAAAACAAGACACTCTTTTTGTATTTTTGCAAAAACAAACTCCCCCTCAAACTGAGACGGAGTGAAAAACAAGAAAAAAATTGATCAACCAACACGAATACTTGCAGTTTAGCCTTTTGAAAACATAATTTGATTTTAAAATTCAGTTTAAATTATTATAGATATTTCACAGTCAGCAATTATCCAATTACCGAAAGGTCTTCCTGAAATACCTGCGTGACACCACATAAACATTAGTCGTTTTGGGATCGACCCGATTCAACAGCGTCGGGTCGCCCGGTGTCTTCCACATAGTCGTTCTTGGCCTTGGAAACAACCTTTGGTTTCCAGATTTGTAAAACTTTTGATTTTTGATCAGAACCTGAATCAGAATCAACTATCGTACTCGGTTTAGACCAAGACGACTTACAAGTTGATGTAACCTTTGGAGACCATAGTTCATCAAAAATATGACTTTTGTTATCCACATATTTAGCAGTGATGTGGATATATGCAGTCGTCGGACAATCAGCAGCAAAATGTCCCGGTTAACGACATGCATAACAAAGTCTTTCTCGAAAAATATTTGAAAACTGTTTTGAATTTTGAAAACCAGATGAATGTTCAGAACCAAAATTGTCAAAAAAAATCATCAGAAGAATCATACCTAGGAGATGGACTCCTTGAAGATGATGACCTTCCAGAATAATAAGAATTTTCCTTCAGAGGAGGTGATTTCTTTGAAACTTTAACCTTTGAAACTTTGTCAGCTTTTTCTGGCTTCTTTGCTTGAACCGTAGCTTCCTTCACATCATAACCCAAACCTTTGTGCTTGAACCCTTGATTATTTGAAGAACTTGAAGAAGAACCAGAAGCTTCTCTCCCCTTAGCTTCTCTAGTGAATTTAGCTTTGATGTCTTTCAATTTATTCTTCTCTACCAAAACATTGTCTTCTTCAGTTGCAGATGAAGCACTTGAAGCAACTTTATCAAAAACTTGTTCATTCTCTAGAAAAACAGACTTTGAAGTAAATTTTGGAGCTGCACCCAAAGACTTTTCCCTTTTCTAAGACTTTGACTTCTTCTTCTTGGGTGTAGTAGCAAATTTGGAATAATCATGCAATTCATCTTTAGGATCAAGCGGAGCAGACGTAACTTCAATTAAATCCACTAGTTGAGGAACCAAGTGAATATCATCCTTCTTAGAACTCTCTGCACTCCTATCTTGCTTGTATAAGAAATTCAGCAATGTCGATGATAAATTGCAATTCTTCACTTGTCTTTTTAACTCCAAAATTTCCAACTGTAAGTCATTAATTTTCTGTTGAGCCTCAAACATCTCTTTTTGCGACTTGATAAACTTTGCAGTGAGATCATCATATTCGTATGTTTGTAACTTCCGGATCTCACATTCAGCAAACAATTCTTCAAAAACACCATCTCTCTTATTTTTGTAAATCTCAACATCTTTAGTCAACACTTCATTCTTGTCACGATAAAGAACATTTTCATCTTGAAGCATCGAAATTTTGTTTTGAAGTTTCTCAACAGTAGCAGCAGTTTCAACAATAAGAGCATTAGCCTTTTCATACTTTTGTTGAAACGGATAACTCTTCTCAAATAAATCTTGCACAGCATCTAACGCTTCAACTTTGGCTTTCTCACATTCTTCAGCCAATTGAGCCTTTTCTTTCCAATTGTCCTCATGAACATGAACCAATTCATAATATTTCTTTTGAAAATCATTTAATTCTTTCTTGAGCACAACAATCTCTTCAGTTGATAACTGAGCATCTTTTTCAATTCTTGCAATCTTCTTGTGTAATTTTAACACATTCAAGACATTTAACTTCTTCGACCTTTGAACTATCAGTGACTTTTGGTAATACTTCTTGAACCAATGAAACTCTTGAAATAGAATCAGAATCAGTGACAAAACTATCACTATCACGATAAGCTGTTAAAGCAACCTTAATAGGTGCATGTGATAGTTGTGTAACACTAGTATCTGCATTCCAAGCAAATTCATCTGGATGCCAAAACACCTCGTTTAGTTTCTCATCAAAAGAAACAGATTTTTCTTCAACCTTATGAACTTCAGTTGGTGAATGAAAAACCAAATGAGCATGTTGACCAGATTTCAATTTACTTTCTGTTGAACTTGGACATTCTCATGCAAAGTGACCATATACAGAACACTTATAACACTTAACCTTAGACTTGTCCAATCCAATCTTCCCATCCTGATTCAATCTTTTCTTGCCAGTTCTATTGAAAAATTTCTTCGTTCTTCGAACTAACATAGCATATTGCCAATTCAGATCCATTTCTTCCAGATGATCATAATCGATTTGATCGTAATCTTCATTCGTCAATTTAGCATTACTCACAGAACCAGTGATAACACCAAAATATGAAGATACCAACGCAGACATTAAAGCATTATAATAATCGGTTGTTTGAGCAGATAAAGCATTTTGAGTCGAAGAACTAGGAATCGAAACAGTACAAATAGTAGAATAACTTGAAGTTTCAGATTTACCTGCAAGAAATGCTGTAGGGGTGCAGAACTAAAAATATTTGATTTCCCAGCACTCATAGTTGAATCATTTTCTCCATGGTACACAGCAGGATTTTGAACTTGTACAAGAAGAGATTTGTTCACCATTAATTCCATATCCCTTGCTTGGATTCTCTGAACCAGATCATTAAATGACAATCCTGGATATTCTTTGTCATGAGTAATCATCATCACATAATTCTCCCATTTTTCAGTCAAAGCTTCCAACATCTTTTCTTTCATATCAGCTTCTTCCTTAGTAAGACTTACCAAACGCATTTCACTCATCAAATGAGCAAATCTTGCTATCAAATTTGGAATTGATTCATTTTGATAATGCTTGAAACTATCAAATTCCTTCTTCAACACTTTTTGTCGACTTTTCTTATATTGGTCATTGCCTTCACATCGTTTTTCCAAGGCATCCCACAAACTCTTCGATGTACAGTTACCAGAAAATTGATGCAATAACTCTTTTGGCTAAGCCATTGTCAAAGTACCACATGCTTTCTTTTCAGCTTGATATGCTTTCTTTTGTTCAGATGACATTTTTCTTTGAAGTACTGGTTCACCGGTTTCATCTTTAGGATAAACATATTGATCAGTGAATGACAACCACATATCAATATCATTTGTATCGACAAACGCTTCAAACTGTTTAACCCAACTATGATAATCTTCTAATTTGAGCAATTTAGAAACTTTCAGACTTGTTCCGATTTCATTATCATAGTTCATCATAGTTTGCATCGTAGCTTGAACCGAATTCTGAATAGCTGCAAATGCTTGAAAATCGGACATTTTTGTAAAAACCGGTTACTGTTCACCCGAACCTGTTCCGAACTACGTCTGAACCCCTTCCGAACTTCTGTCGAACCTTATCCGAACAGAATGTAACCGAACTCGTTCTGAACCTAACTTCGGAAGAATCAAACGAACTTGGACCGAACTTGTGCCGAACGTTGACCGAACCTAAGCCGAACTATTACCGAACGATGTCCGAACTCTCACCGAACTAAGAAACAACCGAACTTCGCCCGAACCTGGAGTTCGGAGCGGTTAGTTTCAGCTTAGTTCGAACCTCAACGAACTCTAACTCACTCGACACCATTTTCTCGATTTTCAGTGTTTTTGGATGAAATTTTCGACAGAAACTCAAGCAAACTCGATAGATACAATCTAGGAGAAGATTTTTGATGAGAAGCACACTTGAGAAGATCAAACGAACTCAAAAATGATACTCATTTTCGCAAAAATGTGAAATTTTGACTCAAAGCTTCGAAAAAACAGAGATTTTCGACCAGTAGAGCAAACCAAATGCTCTAATACCACTTGAAAATTCGTGAGCGGTAGATCGTCTACTTAGTCGTAACGTGATCTATGTAAAACGAGTATGAACACGAGATGTAAACGCAATAGACTTGTATTAAACCACAGAGACCACAGAGTACACAAATGAAAGATATGACCAAGAAGTTTTTTAAACTGAATACAAGATAAACTATTTATACATGTGAAATCCCAATGTTCCGAACCTCAGGTTCGGACACAGTTCGTGAGTTATCCGAACTTGGAGTTCACCCTAGGTTCGGACCTTAGCAAACTTGTGTGACTTCGTCTTGTACTCGATATTTCACATGACGATCAGGAACCATGTATCAACATATTGTCACACCCCCAAAAATCCACGTTCTGAATACCATCGCAGGGAGCGTGGCAAACCAGGATTGCAGTCCATTAGTTACACCAAACGGTAAATAATTAATAAAAACGTTTCATATTTCGTTAAAACATTGTCACCCAAGGTGACGTGTGTAACACCCCAAATTTCACAGGTACATGATATATGTAGTAAACACGTGTTTATATTATAAATACGTGAGCTTAATTGATAAATGTGGTAAGACTACGCATTAGATAAGTTGCATGTGTTAGAAATACGTGTTTGATGGCCTATATGATGAAATATGCATAAACGGATGTGTTAAACGATAAAGGAAGTAAAATATAAGATGGATATGTTATTATATGAATAACAAGATGATACATGAATCATTAATGGATATATATGTGTAAATACGTGTGTTAATAGTTAACGGAAAAGTAAAAGGACTAAAAGTGTAATTTATGCAAAGATATAAACATATATGGATATTATACATATCTATAATTATTATAAGTATCCCGAGGTTTAGAATAAAGTAAAGATATATCCTAAAATGATTCGTAACATGAAATGATAAGTATTGTAAAGTTTGAGGGGCTAAAACGTAATTTAGCAAATAATAAAGAATATATATATATATATATAAATGTATATATATGTTATCGTACGAATCCCAGGCCTTAGAGACCTTATAAATTGTTAGAAATATGCCCCATAATGTTTTGGTACATAATATGATAAAAGGGTAGAAGCCTAGGGGGTTAGAATGCTTAAAATAGAAAGGTAAGGGCTTAAAATGTAAAATATCATATTCTGGCCGGAAACACGCCCTGTCGCGTATCGCGTAGTGTGTGCATGGGTTTGGCGTGATACGCCTAGCCCCCATCTGCACCAGAAATGTTCCAGGTCTGTTTTTAGCCACGTAAACTCGACTTGGAGGCCAAGATTCTGCAAATTCATGGCAGATTTCGATCAATTGTCATCATGGACACTTGCCCCTACCTCCTACGACCTTGATTCATATAAATATCCATCGAATTCGTCCTTAAATCCTCGCCAATTCACAAAAACATCACCCAAAAACCCCATTTCGTACCAGAAATTGTCGGAGCAATTCTCTCAAACGGTGAAGACTTAGGAGCTAAAATTCTGCAGTCACCCCTTATTTGGTATGGTTAACAATAACCTCTTTCAGTTTTTGTTAATATTATGTCTAAGTATGGTTTCTAGAAATGATCTAAAATTAGGGTTCTTGAGCTTGTTTTGTTAAAATTGGATAATGATAGATCTAGGGTTGATGATGCATAAAGTTGATGACTTTGCGTGAGATCTATGATGAAAACATGATTTCTGAGGCACACAAGACAACAAAGTCCTTCTCATGGTACTGTTAGTATTTGGTGATGATAGCGGGAAATATATTGCAGTACTACTGGGTTTGACAAACCCCACCCGGGTCAGTCGCGCTGACACGATTAGATATCGAATGGGTGTTATATCCGTCCTCAACGCAACAAGGCAAACTATAAACAACTGTCAGCTTCGGTGACCATCACGTGCAAAGTTTCATGTATATAGCCTAGCTAGCTATCTGATATATATTAGTGATTATGCTCACACAACTTAAACTATTTTCTTTAACTGATAAACCTGTGAACTCACCAACCTTTGTGTTGACACTTTTTAGCATGTTATTTCTCAGGTTGCAGATGTTCAAGTATCACGACTACGCGTGCATGAGTCTTTGAAAACACATTTAGTGCCTTTAGACAAGTCACGTTGTGACGCCCACTCCCATACTTGGCACCAGGAGGGGTCACGCATTGGATTTACTCATGAACACGTGGCACAACAGAGATAAGCAGCGGAAAATTTAAAACTTTTATTTATTATAAATCCAAGTACGTAAAGTAATTGAGATAATTTACAATCTATCTATATAGCGACTAACTATATCCGTCTTTATTTATCTACAACTAGCCAATACGCTCATCAGCTTCCTCCATAGCTTGCCCAATCATTCTCTTATCACGAGGGCTCCGCCCTTGCTTCCAGACGTCTCACCTATACCAGACATACATATGGTTTTGGGAAAAGACCAGCTTACGCTGGTGAGTTCTATATTTTAAAAACATTACCTCGTTCGTGAGGTTAAAACCTTTGTACCTGCAAAATCTCTTTTTACAACATTTATCAAGTATAACACATAACAAGTCGTACATAACATATCATCATAATCATACACGTTTCTCTAGAAAACGTCTACCTCAATAACCTTTAACTTCTATGACCTGAATTCCATATACCTTTATACCTTCTAGTTTCGGATACTACTCAGGTGACTTTATCTGGAATCCCCCAACCTCAGTACCGACAACCGTTCTATTTCTTCTTTACCTTCCCGGTCTAGAATACTGCTCAGGTGACTTCATCTGGAAGCCCCCAACCTCAGCAACGATCACCGTCCTACATTCCGTTCTTCCAGTTTCGAATACCGCTCAGGTGACTACATCTAGAAGCCCCCAACCTCAGTATCGACCACTGTTCACGTAACCTTAACTCTTAAGACGTTCTATTCTATCGAACATCTCTTTAACCACCACAGTACTACTACCCGCCCCTAGTTAGATACTCAGATGACTTAGGTGTGCTAATAAACATGATAATGTACTCATATACTGCAACAAATGAACATCCCCCAATTTACCTAGGTGTATGTATACAGGATGTAACAGCGGCATATCCTCCACACTTTCAATATACCGGGTAACTATACTACCATGCTTGTATACAGGATGTACCAGTGGCGTATCCACCACGTAATAATATAGCAAATGCATCACCTGTTCTCATATAATCTTACATTCTCACTTGTGCGTTTATTAACAAACCCTTATCATTTGGATACCTACTTTCAAAACAAATATAGCACATAACTCTAATAATCATTTCATATGCATTATTCTATCATGATCAATTCATATACATTACTAACACGTATAACCAATCATAAGCATTTTCATAACATAACACGTATCACTTCAAATAGTTCATCAATTTATCAGTTAAGATAATCAAACTTTCAGACAAAATCATTTCAAATATTTTTTAGTAAACAGTTGAACATTGTATGTATATCAGCCCGAAAAACATTAAAACAATTAAAAAAGTGGGCTCGCAGAAACTCACCTTATCTCTTTACTCGTTAAACTCGGACAGAACCTCCGACAGTTGCCTTCGGTTAACCTAATTCGCGTATCGTATGGCATTAACGCAAGGTTTAACATTGTAAACATATCCTATGTTTATTTATCTCTTATATTATCTTAATAATAATATCCGGTTATTGAGGTTTACTTCTTTTAAGGTTAAAATAACCAAAATACCGCTATAGGTATATTATCCCTTTTAATATGAAGGCGTGCATTTCTATAAGTAAACGCTCACCCTAGGATCGCCCAGTGATGTATGCCAGGTCCCAGTTGGGATTTATGTGACACCCCCGCTTTGCCAGAAACCCCAGTGTACAGGCGCTTACCCTTCCGGTCCGCACGAACTTCTAAATATCCGACTAACTCGGTATCTTAAATACTTTATCATTTATCTATTTTAACTTCATATATACTTATTATATATATAAACATAATTCCATACCAAAATTCAAGTACCCATACCCTCCGGATTATTTTATATTAAATAATCATAATTTCAAAACCCTAATTTCATATATTTCTCGTTTCTTTATCAAAACTCATTTTATTTTCAAACCAACTTAGTGTATTATCCATTATAATATTTTATAATATACTTTAAAATATCAAAGCTTAATTCAATACCGTTTACTCAATTTGGCACAACAACGTTACGAAAACCCTAATTTTGACCTGTTAACAAAACCTTAACCAAACCTTTTTCAATTGTGAAATAAACTTAGGGTTTTCTTAATTAGTAATTGAGTGATATATAAAAGTCTAATTATCTCAGTTGTGTAAATCATGCATGTTAAGCTCCCCTAACAGGATTTAAAGCAGTAAAATGGGGTCGTGAAACTCACCTTTGGGTGCACAGCAATTCTAGATAAATAACGATAGCATGTAGCAACTAGCAGGTCTTGTGTACTTTACCAAACACCTAAAGAGGATACATATATAAGTGTGTGTTCAATTGGAAACGACTAAGTCTAAACCAACAATGAAAGAGGAATGAGGTTAACTAAGATATGACGACACTAGTACAAAAATTGGATACGGTGACACAAAAAAGTTGTCACCGTAGGTACTTAGTGACGATTTGTTTCTCTCGAAAAGCATCACCGAAGGAACAGCCATTATAGGCTACATATGGTGACATCGAAAATGCGTGACCGTAGCACTAAAAAATACGTCACCGTATACTAGAGGTGTCACCATAGAGTAGTGATTTATTTCTAGTTTTATCAAATAATGTCAATATAAAGCGTTTGTAGTGACATATCTTTATAATATTAGTGACAATATGTCACCAAATGATCACATCACTTTTGTTTTGTATGTTACATTTTCTAGGTAATTGGCCACATTATAATTTTTCCAGTGTGACTATTGTTTATGTTTAGAGACACAAATTGATTTTTGAGTGTGACAATATGATTACACAAATTTATGTAGACATGGAGAAAATTAAAAGTGTGACTATTTTGATATGTTTAGAAACAGCAAAATTGGAAATGTGTGACTATTGGTTGGTGTGTGGTCACACATAAACACTCAACTTTAAATTTCAGAGTGACGATTATATTGTTTTTAGTGACATAACATGAAATTTAGATGTGACAAAAAACGTGTTATATAAACATGTATTTTTAGAAGTGTCACTGTTTTTATCCTTTAGTCACGTTATCATTGAACTTTTGTGTGTCACCGTACATTTAGTCACACATGTTACACAAAAGCATATCCATAAGTCACTTGTAGTCACATGTTTATTCAATGAATGTGATTTTTTATGTATGTTAGTGACAAAATAGTTATCTACCCCGTGACTACATGTAGTTAGTTATCACACAATTTTAGTTATATAAAGTGAAAATTCGACACCTCTAGTGACATAACACAAATTTGAAATGTGACTAAAAACGTTTTATATTAACATGTATGTTTAGAAGTGTCACTGTTTTTATCCTTTAGTCACGTTATCATTGAATTTTTGTGTTTAGATTTACATTTAGTCACATATGTTACACAAAAGCATGTCCATAAGTCACTTGTAGTCACATGTTTATTCAATGAATGTGATTTTTTATGTATGTTAGTGGTTATCTACCCTGTGACTACATGTAGTTAGTTATCACAAAATTTTAGTTATATAAAGTGAAAATTCGACACCTCTAGTGACATAACACAAATTTGAAATGTGACAAAAAATGTTTTATATTAACATGTATGTTTAGAAGTTGCACTGTTTTTATCCTTTACTCACGTTATCATTGAATTGTTGTGTTTAGATTTACATTTAGTCACATATGTTACACAAAAACATGTCCATAAGACACTTGTAGTCACACGAATGAATATGATTTTTTGTGTATGTTAGTAACAAAATAGTTATCTACCCCGTGACTGCATGTAGTTAGTTATCACACAATTTTAGATCTATAAAGTTATAATTGACACCTCTAGTGACATTACACAAATTTTATTGTCACCAACAAACATTTTATAATCACATGGAGCATTTTAGATGTCACTGTAGTGTCAATTGTAGTCACATTATTACATAGACACATGACCCTAAGACACTTTTAGTAACACTGTTTTGTAAATAATGTGACTGTTTATGAGATTTAGACACAATTCATTAAGTACACAGTGACTGTATATGTATTTTAGACACTAATAACTAAGTAAAGTGTGACTATATGTAGTTAATAATCACACTACTGCTACCTTTTAATGAATAAGATAATTTAAGGTGTGACCAAAAATGAACTACAACCACATGAATATTTTATTTTTAAATTTTGCTGCACCTTTAGTGACACTTTATTTGATTACATTTCCTTTATAGTGATGTTTGGGAAATCAATAATACCAATAAATGGGCAATATATAAAGCGGTAAAAAAATATTCTTAAATAAAATGAAAATATTCCACATATATTTTATATTACTTATATGCTTCCTTCTAAAATCTAACTAGTTGCCTTTAGCCGCCGAGCTCCTTGTATTCTTGCCAAACTTCACATTGGTATTGGTTGCATTGTTACGCTTCTAAATACTGTTAATGGTGACGAATTGTTTTGGACCAGCTCTGATCTTTGGATCTTTCGGCAGCTGTAGCGTTTGTGTTCCCCCAATCGACTCAGAATCTGCATACTTCTGATATGGCATCGTCTGTGACAATTGCAGCTGATGGTCATCCTTCTCAGTAGGTGTCGGTTTTAGTGCATGTTTTTTCTTATTAGCTGCATCCTTAGGAGTCGGTATCGAAATTACGTCCTAAAACAACAACATTTAAAGGGGAAAAATAACACATCAATTGTTTGAAACAAAATAAGTTTGAACATATAAATATAATGAATTAGGGATCTTAATGAAAGAAACTTACATCATCATCATCATCGTCATCATCATCTGAGTAAAAAATGACCATGTCTTTATCCCACATAACAAAACTTCTAATTGCCTCACTAACTGTAGTTGCACCAGGGATCGGATAAGGTAAACGTGTTGCGTCACGGTTATCTAAAACCTTGTCAATGGACACTTTATAGCATTCGTCGGGGACTTGTTTGAAATGAACCATTTGTATATCTTCTGAAAACTCAACAGTACCCTCAGCGACTATGGTTCTACGGTTTAAATGGCATAGACGACACTTCCTTGTCTACAATAATTTATAATTTAACATTAGTAAAAAAAATAGTAAAATAATTAGAAAGACATATTTGTCAAATTACATATATACCCTTATCACTGGAGGTGGAGGAGTGCTTGCTTTCACAGGTGAGTTACGTTGTCGTTTTTTCTTTTTTTCGGTTTTACCAACTTCCTAAATAACATTAGATTATTCCCACAGGGAATGGTGTAAGTTAATGAATTATTGTAAATTGGTATAATATTCAAATAATAAGTTACTTGAGATTCTTGCTGCTGCGAAGCATGGTTCCGTTTGGCACCTTCTCTAAGATTATTGAGTTGGGTTTGTTTCACTTGCAGTTGATCACCTTGTTTTGTCAGCAACTGATCTTTAATGTTATGCACAATTGTTCCCTGATCAAAGAAGCATATTTTATAAAGTACAAAGGCTATGACAGAAATATATTTATCAAAATAATTATAGATTCAAATACTAAGTTAGGCTAACCTTAGCAGTATGCTTCTTTTTCTTCTTAAGTTCACCGACTGCTTCATTTTTATTTGCCGCATCTGCAGTTCCATTCTTTTGAGACTCCCTTGAACGAGTCGGTTCATTAGCCATCATAACTCCCTGATCCTGTACGCATGTTTGAATTACGATCTTATAAATGAAAATATATATGTATCAACTTACCGGACTGTTATAGACAGATTCACTTACCTGGATTGAATCTATGGATTGGAAAAGTGGAATTTTAATCCCACTTGAAGTAAGGGCAGGCATTATCGTGGTCATCTGTTCTTCTTGTCTTCTATACATTTCTCTCATCGTCATCAGCTCTTTGTCTTTCTTCTCAGTCTCTTTATGTTTTTCAACTTCCGAAGCTTGGAGTAAAAGTTTAAGTTCCTCAACTTGTTTTTTGGTGGTACCTCTACTATTTCGTTTGGCATGGAGAAGTGTAGAACTCGAGATGCCCGTCCCAACACCTCTTACATTGCCACGTCTTTCCTTGCCGAATTCTATCGTCAAGGCATCCGTGCCCGGTTCGACTGTCATTTCACCATCTTTTATCTTTTTATCATTTTCCATCTACGCAAGTACGTCATATAATTTGAGTAAACTGATCATACAGCAATATATGTAAATTACAGCAACAGAATATGAAAAAATAAAACATGTATATATATGTAGTCTCAGGAACTCACTAGTCGATTTCCGACCGCCATAACATCTTCACTTACTTCTCTTTGCTTGTCTTTACGCGCTTCCAACCACATTTGACTGCGGTTGTGTATCTGCTCAGTGGTAAGTTCATTTTTTGCAACCTTGTTATCATTTATAAGAAAAGTGAATTACTTTAAAATCACATAAGTAATCATGCATACTTTTTAATGAAGTGTCCCACACTTACCAACTTTTTCTCAAGAGATGGATATCCACCTCGCCCCAACCTGTGGTAATAAGTAGACAATGCACGTGCAGCTTTCCTTTTACTCGACGCACTCTTCAAATAAAAAAAATGTACAAATCAGATAAGTCAATATATGCTAACTTGAATAATTAATAAATCAAGATAAATGATAATGTTGATCAACTTAAGACTTATATACCATGAAATATTCGGATATTACGTATGCGACATAGTCATCACACACTTGTTGATTAAGGATTATTGTCCGAAACCTTCTGCGAATCCTTGCTAACTTCTTCGGTTTGCCTATGTTTGGGTGTATGTCCTTTCTATTCACCCTGCTTCGAAAGCTTCTTAGTAGTGTGCCTATGCGAGTCATAACTGTTTTCCTTTTGTCTTCGTCGACTTTGTAAAAACGCTGAAACAATGATTATGATCGATAATGTTAGCTATAGGCTTGGAATTAAAATCATAATGTAGACAAAACAATTAATTAGATCAATCATAATGTACCAATAACTCTTCCCACAGCTTGTCTCGTACTTCTTTAGTTGCATCCTTCCAACTATGAATACTGAAGTTTACCTTCTCCCTCACAAGATCGTCTAAGTAACTAACAAATTGTGCAGCGTACTTTCCTGAAAACCTGCCATGGTCATCAAACTTCACTTTCCATATTTTCCCACCCGATCTTGCATGTTTACTTCGCATCTTCCTCATTCGTGTTAAACCCCTTTTCCTCATTGTCCCCTCTTTGTCCCCTCTTTGTCCTCCTCACCAGAGTCATGACTCTTGTCATCGTCACTAGAATCATCATCATCGCTCTGATCAACTTCTTCGCGTTGATGATCCTCATCGTTATTATAACCAGCTTCACCACCATGATAATCATAACCCGAGTTATGATTAACCCCTATATTATCATAATCACCATCATCTTGCATATGATTATCATAACTTTTTTCTAGTGCATATTCTCCTTCATAGGCCATGACCTAAACAACGTCACAAAGTAACAACACAAGACAGAGAACAATGAAAAATGTTTATTCATACTAAACATACAACCAAAGTATCAATAAACATAACCATCACTAAACTTAATTGTAAAAGAAGATGATCCACGAATTCTTGATGAACAATGATCACCCTGTTTCCGGAGCAAGTCAATCGGCTTTGAGTGTAAAATGAAAATGTTGAATGAACCATTATCACATATGATATCTGGAATATAGGATTCGAAAGCGGCAAATTGAAATTTGTTAAATTGTAAATGTTCAAATTTTTTAATTATTTGGGGATAAGAAATGTTAACGGCGCCAAAAATGAGCTCTGATTACCATTAAACTAGGACTAAAACCTGGAGGGAAGGTTTCGAAAGTTTTAAAAATTTCGTCCTCTAAAATTGTGGATACCAATATATAAAACGTGTAAGGGAAGACAAGTTAATAAAATAATGGATTGGTTAGATTAATAAGGTTATACTTATACACACTATAAGTAATTGTATTATAATACTATTTAAATGTGACATAATTAGACTTCCATTATGAAGATGACATAATTATATTTTATATTAATAATATTTGATAACTTAAATTTATAAAATAAAAAAAAGTAAGTTGGTTTGTGTTTTGAACGTGTTTGGAAAATTTGGTGGATTATGATAATTGTGTTCGATAATGGACATTGACCAATTTGAGTCAATAATAGACCAACGGGGTCGATTATCAAATAATGAGTACGACTAATGTTAATTCGAGTTGACAATAAAGTAATACTGTCGATTATCACCAAATGATTTCGATCAGTCAATAATACACAATGGGTTCGATCATCCCAGTTTGAGTTGATAATACACAAATGGGGTTGATTATCACTAAATGAGTTCGACTAATGCCAATTACAGCTGACATTACACTAATCGAGTAGATTATGACCAAATGAGTTGGTTTATGACCATTTAGAGTTGATAATAGACAACGGAGGCGATCATCCCAATTTGAGTCGATAATATACAGATGGCGTCGACCATCCATTTTGAGACACAAATTCAAATATGTTGTTGATTGAGTGGTACTATGACCAATTGAGTCGATAATAAACCAATGGAGTCGATTATGGGCGATTGCTTAATTTGATGGCGATTATATCCAAAGTTGATTTATGAAGTATCTATTGGCTTAGTAATAAAACAATGGATAATCAAATATCATTGGGACTAGTCGAGTCAAATGTGGATAATAAACTATCATTGGGCTTAATAGTAACCCAATGGGCCCAAACATACTATCATTGGTACATGTGGCCAAACGTATTATTAGTGCCGAAGTACATAATAAACTATTATTGTAGTATCCCAATGTGCCCACACATACTATTATCGCGACATTGGCCCGAACATACAGGGATCAGTTTGCCTAGTCGACTCAAATGTGGATAATCAACTATCATTGGGCTTAATAGTAAACCAATGGGCCCAAACATACTATTAAGGGCCACATGTGGCCAAATGTACTATTAGTGCCTATCTACATAATAAACTATTATTGTAGTATCCTAATGTGCCCACACATACTACCATCGGGACATTGGCCCGAACATACAGGGATCAGTTTGCCTAGTCGGCCCAAATGTGGATAATCAACTATCATTGGGCTTAATAGTAACCCAATGAGCCCAAACATACTATAATTGGGTCATGGGCCCAAAGGTACTAGTATTGGGCCTTGTCGACTCAAATATGGATAATCAACTATCATTGGACTTGATAGTAACCCAATGGGCCCAAACATACTATAATTGGGCCATGGGCCCAAACATACTATTATTGGGCCAAGTCGAGTCAATTGTGGATAATCAACTATCATGGGGGTCAATAGTAACTCAATGGGCTCAAAATATTATAATTGGGCCATCGGCCCAAAGGTACTATTATTGGGCCTTGTCGACTCAAATATGGATAATCAACTATCATTGAGCTTAATAGTAACCCAATGGGCCCAAACATACTATAATTGGGACATGGGCCCAAAGGTACTATTATTGGGCCTTGTCGACTCAAATGTGGATAATCAACTATCATTGGGCTTAGTGGTAACCCAATGGGCCCAAACATATTATAATTGGGCCATGGGCCCAAAGGTACTATTATTGGGCCTTGTCGACTCAAATGTGGATAATAAACTATCATTGGGCTTAATAGTAACCCAATGGGCCCAAACATACTATCATTGGTACATGTGGCCAAACGTACTATTAGTGCCGAACTACATAATAAACTATTATTGTAGTATCCCAAAGTGCCCACACATACTATCATCGAGACATTGGCCTGAACATACAGGGATCAGTTTGCCTAGTCGACTCAAATGTGGATAATCAACTATCATTGGGCTTAATAGTAAACCAATGGGCCCAAACATACTATTAAGGGCCACATGTGGCCAATGTACTATTAGTGCCTGTCTACATAATAAACCATTACTGTAGTATCCCAATGTGCCCACACATACTACCATCGGGACATTGGCCCGAACATACAGGGATCAGTTTGCCTAGTCGACCCAAATGTGGATAATCAACTATCATTGGGCTTAATAGTAACCCAATGGGCCCAAACATACTATAATTGAGTCATGGGCCCAAAGGTACTATTATTGGGCCTTGTCGACTCAAATATGGATAATCAACTATCATTGGACTTAATAGTAACCCAATGGGCCCAAACATACTATAATTGGGCCATGGGCCCAAAGGTACTATTATTGGGCCTTGTCGACTAAAATGTGGATAATCAAGTATCATTGGGCTTAATAATAACCCAATGGGCCCAAAATACTATAATTGGCCCATGGGCCCAAACATACTATTATTGGGCCAAGTCGAGTCAATTGTGGATAATCAACTATCATGGGGGTCAATAGTAACTCAATGGGCTCAAAATATTATAATTGGGCCATCGGCCCAAAGGTACTATTATTGGGCCTTGTCGACTCAAATATGGATAATCAAGTATCATTGAGCTTAATAGTGACCCAATGGGCCCAAACATACTATAATTGGGCCATGGGCCCAAAGGTACTATTATTGGGCCTTGTCGATTCAAATGTGGATAATCAACTATCATTGGGCTTAGTAGTAACCCAATGGGCCCAAACATATTATAATTGGGCCATGGGCCCAAAGGTACTATTATTGGGCCTTGTCGACTCAAATGTGGATAATAAACTATCATTGGGCTTAATAGTAACCCAATGGGCCCAAACATACTATCATTGGTACATGTGGCCAAACGTACTATTAGTGCCGAAGTACATAATAAACTATTATTGTAGTATCCCAATGTGCCCACACATACTATCATCGAGACATTGGCGTGAACATACAGGGATCAGTTTGCCTAGTCGACTCAAATGTGGATAATCAACTATCATTGGGCTTAATAGTAAACCAATGGGCCCAAACATACTATTAAGGGCCACATGTGGCCAATGTACTATTAGTGCCTGTCTACATAATAAACCATTACTGTAGTATCCCAATGTGCCCACACATACTACCATCGGGACATTGGCCCGAACATACAGGGATCAGTTTGCCTAGTCGACCCAAATGTGGATAATCAACTATCATTGGGCTTAATAGTAACCCAATGGGCCCAAACATACTATAATTGAGTCATGGGCCCAAAGGTACTATTATTGGGCCTTGTCGACTCAAATATGGATAATCAACTATCATTGGACTTAATAGTAACCCAATGGGCCCAAACATACTATAATTGGGCCATGGGCCCAAAGGTACTATTATTGGGCCTTGTCGACTAAAATGTGGATAATCAAGTATCATTGGGGTTAATAATAACCCAATGGGCCCAAAATACTATAATTGGCCCATGGGCCCAAACATACTATTATTGGGCCAAGTCGAGTCAATTGTGGATAATCAACTATCATTGAGCTTAATAATAACTCAATGGGCTCAAAATACTATAATTGGTCCATCGGCCCAAAGGTACTATTATTGGGCCTTGTCGACTCAAATATGGATAATCAAGTATCATTGAGCTTAATAGTAACCCAATGGGCCCAAACATACTATAATTGGGACATGGCCCAAAGGTAATATTATTGGGCCTTGTCGACTCAAATGTGGATAATCAACTATCATTGGGCTTAGTGGTAACCCAATGGGCCCAAACATATTATAATTGGGCCATGGGCCCAAAGGTACTATTATTGGGCCTTGTCGACTCAAATGTGGATAATAAACTATCATTGGGCTTAAAAGTAACCCAATGGGCCCAAACATACAATCATTGGTACATGTGGCCAAACGTACTATTAGTGCCGAACTACATAATAAACTATTATTGTAGTATCCCAAAGTGCCCACACATACTATCATCGAGACATTGGCCCGAACATACAGGGATCAGTTTGCCTAGTCGACTCAAATGTGGATAATCAACTATCATTGGGCTTAATAGTAAACCAATGGGCCCAAACATACTATTAAGGGCCACATATGGCCAAATGTACTATTAGTGCCTATCTACATATTAAACTATTATTGTAGTATCCCAATGTGCCCACACATACTACCATCGGGACATTGGCCCGAACATACAGGGATCAGTTTGCCTAGTCGACCCAAATGTGGATAATCAACTATCATTGGGCTTAATAGTAACCCAATGGGCCCAAACATACTATAATTGAGTCATAGGCCCAAAGGTACTATTATTGGGCCTTGTCGACTCAAATACGGATAATCAACTATCATTGGACTTAATAGTAACCCAATGGGCCCAAACATACTATAATTGGGCCATGGGCCCAAAGGTACTATTATTGGGCCTTGTCGACTAAAATGTGGATAATCAAGTATCATTGGGCTTAATAATAACCCAATGGGCCCAAAATACTATAATTGGCCCATGGGCCCAAACATACTATTATTGGGCCAAGTCGAGTCAATTGTGGATAATCAACTATCATTGGGCTCAATAGTAACTCAATGGGCTCAAAATATTATAATTGGGCCATCGGCCCAAACGTACTATTATTGGGCCTTGTCGACTCAAATATGGATAATCAAGTATCATTGAGCTTAATAGTGACCCAATGGGCCCAAACATACTATAATTGGGCCATGGGCCCAAAGGTACTATTATTGGGCCTTGTCGACTCAAATGTGGATAATCAACTATCATTGGGCTTGGTAGTAACCCAATGGGCCCAAACATATTATAATTGGGCCATGGGCCCAAAGGTACTATTATTGGGCCTTGTCGACTCAAATGTGGATAATAAACTATCATTGGGCTTAATAGTAACCCAATGGGCCCAAACATACTATCATTGGTACATGTGGCCAAACGTACTATTAGTGCCGAACTACTTAATAAACTATTATTGTAGTATCCCAATGTTGCCACACATACTATCATCGAGACATTGGCCCGAACATACAGGGATCAGTTTGCCTAGTCGACTCAAATGTGGATAATCAACTATCATTGGGCTTAATAGTAAACCAATGGGCCCAAACATACTATTAAGGGCCACATGTGGCCAATGTACTATTAGTGCCTATCTACATAATAAACTATTATTGTAGTACTTTAAGCACAGTTAGACAATCAATTCCCAGTTTTACTATCATTTCCCATTTAAAGTTGCAGCCAGAATCTCAGACATTTTGAACAATTTTTCAATTTTTTTTTTTCAAATTTTTCAAATTTTCAAATTTTATGACTCCACTAAACACCTCAAAAATAAAAGACTGACTCACTACGAAAGTATCCCATCCCCACACTTGAATCACACATTGCCCTCAATGTGGAATGGAACAAAAATAAAGCAGAATAAAAAATAAATAAAATAAAACAAGTTGAAACATGTTCACCTGAAACTCCAGAGACTCAGCATATCGACCGCAGCGAACCACC
>JBCNJP010003036.1:0-10937 GCA_039602395.1 Deinandra increscens subsp. villosa | reverse complement strand
ATGAAATAAATTTCCAGGCGTTTGGTGGCTGGCACGTGTAAGGTGGATGCGAAAAGCAACGTCTCTTGGTTGATGTGCTCGGTAGGCTCAGCTGCAATTGATAAAAAGGTATGTCTAGTCACTACAGTTGAAGATAACGTATGATGCCTGATAGGAAGCACACACTTAGGTTAGTACTGTTTTCATTTGACTGTTTGTTAGGAGTCCTGAGACACACGCCCGAGTACTGGGTACTGATGCTATGCTCAAAAATCCCATCCCCTCTGCTTTGCGTGAGCAATGACCTGGGGATGTTGTACGTGAGTTAGGCCTCCTTTGTTCGGCGATGGCTGAGACCTGGAGACTCCCTGATCCACGTACCTCTTAGATCACATTGTATAATATATTAAAACCAAAAAGATGCAAAAGCGCACAAATCAAAAGAGACCCTCAAGTGTCCAAAACCCTGAAAGCCCTGTCACTGATGAGAGCGTTAATGAAAATGTCTCAAAAACTCAGTTGACGCTGTATATTATCCCCAAAAATCCCCGTGATCTATTCTTTCTTTTCTCAATCCAGTCTGGAGCATGGTGTTAGGCTTAGGAAAGGTGTCGTGAAAAAAAAATGTCATGGAAAACCTGATAAACTTGATGAAACGTACAAAATATACCTAGGACGTATGTGTGTGGATTTAATGGTACTCATAAATAATTGAACCCAAAAGATAAATAAAGTGACAGTCTGCTCGAGTAAGAGAAAGCGGCATGAGTTTAAAGTTGACATCTATACCGACAATCACCAGAGCGTGTGGAGTAGCTGAAACTGAAAAGGGTTCCTCAGTCCCAAAGTCATGGTATCATCCCTAATTTACCTTCTCATGTGTGAATTATTAGATAGTTGTTTTATCTTAATTTGTGTGGAGTGAGTGTTTTAATTTTCTTTCTTGAGTTTATAATTTGGCCAGGTTGATTTGACAAGTTTTAAATAAGTTTTTATGGGTTTGTGCAAGAACTTATGCCCCCTCTCAAAAGTGACCCCTTTTTTAGGGGGAGAAGGAGAGTAATTGTGAGATATGCAGTATCTCAGGGGGAGATATGTAATGTCTCAGGGGGAGTGAGAAGTGTCCTAGGGTTCAGGGGAAGTATTTAAAGGAAACCCGTAATCAATGTTAGGGTTTATGTTAAATAATGATATGTCTCCTGCTAATCCGATAACCAGTTATCATGTATCTGGTTAGTGTTTGTTCCTTGTTGTGCTTAACAGGTTAAGTGAAAAAAAAACAACTCATGGAAAAGAAAAGTCAAGGACACAGGTCAAGCAAGAATTTTGTTGCTGCTGAGCAAGTTGAATAACCAGCCGGAAAAGGACTTACCCTGTGCTTAGGGGAAGTTTGTTGGTTGTTCAAATGAAGCTTCCAAAGATTCAAAATACACCGGTTAAGTGTTTAGGGGAAGCTACATTAAGAATGTCAAGAATGCCAAGATAGGGGTTTTTAATTTTTTTTTACCCCTGAAGACAAGCAATTCAAGTCAGTTACCGATGATCTAGCGAGAACCTAAGTTTCTTTCAAAGAAGAAGCAAGTTTATGAGAATCCTCCTCTCATTACTTGTTCAATTCAAGAAGTTCAAGCTGTTGCTGATAAAGAGAAAAGCCATTGACAATTCCCGTTGCTGCCCAATGAAGATTATTCAAAGAATCTTCATCAACCCAAGCTCAAGCCAAGGAGAAGACTGAAAATGGAAGACATTTAATATCACAAGCCAAGGGGAAGATTGTAAGGACCAAGATTTGTGGCTTGTGTATTAAATGATTATTTGGCGGACTATTTTGAAGGCCTATGTGTCAGAATAGGTGAAAAATAGTTAGGTTATCATTATATTAAGTCACTGGGCTTGTTTAGATACGTTTGGGCTTAGTTTAATTGAGTTTAGATGGGTTTTTATGGGCCTTAATGGTCAAATACGGGAATTATGAGGAGATTAGGGTTTCTAGGTTAGCTTGTTCTCCAAGCTCAACCTTACCTATAAATAGAACCCTCTCCTTTCATGTTAGGGTTGTTGAAGGTCATCGGATTAATCAAGTGTAGACCGAATTCTAGCCCCTAGAATTCGGTATTATTCAAGTGTTCGTTTGTTGTGTGATCATCATTCGGTAACTTTTATCGTTTATTGCATTGATATTTGTTTGTTATTTCATTGTTCTTATCGAATCACCTATTGGTTACGGATTCCGCACGTAATCATTAGGTTTGGTACCGCGTGAGGAATTGATTGGATCCTTACAGTCATCTATCTGCTTACTCAACTCAGCTATTTCTAACTTAGCGTTGTCATACAAATAGGCATTCTCAGTTGCAAGTTTCTTATATTTCACTATATCTAATTTCTGGGCTTTAACTTTTTCTTCGTTCTTTTGCCATCTACCCTTAAATGAGCTTCTTTCACATTTTGTCTCAAACAATTCTAATTCAAAGTTTTTGCAAAATTGTCTAAGACCAGTAATTATACGATGACAAACAGGGTTAGAACATACCTTGGTGTGGTCAGCTGCCATAGCTTCATTCTCCTCAGGTTCATCTTCAGTCACGACAAATGCATGCTCTTCCTCATCATCATCATCCATAGCAGTCATCATAGCATGTGTCAGGCTCAGATCCTTCATTTGGGAGGTCCAGTCATATCCTCCTCCTTCCTGCACCATTAAAGCACTTGTCTCGGACTTTGCCTTCCCATCAGCCGGCTTCTTCATCTCTGCTTTCTCCTTCCTTGGCTTGCTACACTCTCTAGCGAAATGCCCATATTCATCACAATTGTAGCACCTAAGCTTCGTCTTATCAAACCCCATTCTGATCTTGTCTTGATCCTTCCAAACATTTCGCCCTGTAGTCGCCATGAACTTCTTAGCCCTGAACACCGCCATAGCCATTTGCCAAGAGACGTCCAACATCTCCACATCCTCTGGATTAATCTGATTCAGCTCCCCCGATAGGATCTCAGAAGGAATTAGAGTTCCGGCCATTAAAGCATGGTAACTGTTCATGAATCCCATACCTAGTGCAAAATTGGGATCGTTGTTGGCCTCAGAATTGTCACCTCCACTCGAACCAGATTGAGGTTGTGCTACAAATGCATTCGCTTTAGTCACAGAACTTGATCCACCTCCAACAGACTTCCCTTTCTGCTTCACATCTACTTCTTCCGACAACAAAGCTTGATTCAGTTTCCCAGCCAAACTAAGAGAGCTTATGTGATTCAACTCTCGTTGCTTGTCATCAATAAGCTTGGACTTCAACTTGTTGATCATTTCATCAAGAGACAGCTCACTCAATTTGTTGTTGTCCTTAATAATTGAGATATTGGTATTCCATGACTTTGGTAGACTGTTCAGCAACTTCAAATTCTTATCTTCCAACTCTGGCTCCACACCATAACTTGACATTTCTGCCATCAGAGAAACAAATCTTTGTACTTGCGCTTCAAATGATTCACCTTGTATGTGGTTAAACAAGTTGAACTTTTGCTTCATAATTTGCTTTCGACTCGCCTTGATGTCTGGATTTCCCTCATAAGCAACAATTAATGCATTCCACAGTTGCTTCGCTGTCTTGCAATGTTTAAAACCTTGAGCACTGTCTGGAGTCAACGCCATGGTCATAATCGCAAATGCCCTCTCAGCCTTGTTACACCTTTCCCAGTCGTCATCCTCAAACTCCTCTTCGGTCTTAGCTTTTCCTGCCTTAGCTCCTTCTCCATGAGTAGGCACATGAGGTCTATTCAGCACTGCTCTCCACAACCTTAAGTCAACACTCTTCAAGTGGTTCTCGAACCTATACTTCCATTCTCAAAAGTTATCTGCCGAAGTAAGTCTAGGTGGACGTGTAATAGACCCAATCTCGAAGTCCAATTTCTGATACATACTCGGTTCAAAATCCATTTCGAAAGCTCAGGAAACCTAAAACTAAAGTCCAAACGTCCAAACAATGAGATTACGATTGAGAAAACTTGATTACGATCGCAAACTAACGATTACGATCGGAAACACCTGATTACGACCCAATGAACTCGCAAATATCGATTCCGATTGAATCAATCGTAAACACCCGATTACGATATCTGATTACGACTCCGTAGTCGTAAACCCTGATTCCGATTGGATAGGATCGTGAACACCGATTACGATCAGATGTGATCGTAAACTCGATTACGACTCCGTGTTTCCGATATGATCAAATCGTAAACACCCGATTCCGATCAAGCAAAATCGTAAACAACCAAAAGTACAATCGTAAACTCTCAAAAATCCAATCTTGAAGTCGTAAACACACAACTGATGCAGATCTTCAACAGGCGCAATCGTAAACACCAACTAAACCCAGAAAATCAGATCGGAAACCCGTAGAACAGCAGCAGTACCAATCGTAAACTCCTGAAACCTTCGAATCTTCAAACAAACACGAACACAAACCCAGAAAACACTTGAATCAATATTGTGACAGCCTCGAATCTAAGATTCTTGGCTCTGATACCAATTGTAGGTCCGGAAATCTCCCAAACACACGATATCAAATCAAATACGAGTGCGGAATCCTCGTATAAGATCGATTCAAGTAGAATAGTAGTAGAATAGACTAGATCTAAGAGAAAGATGAAGTCTTGAATGAATAAACACTACTAGAAGCTGATCGTAAACAAGCAATAGACTTGAAATCGTAAACTGCCTTAGATTGAGTGAAAAGCTTGGTTACAATCATAAACATATGAGGCTTATATAGTGCCTCATGTAAACCTATTACAAAAATCGTAAACTATAATGAAGCCCACATGGCCCAATAGTAAACTACATTAAGCCCAATAACTTAATAAATAACAAGCCCAAAACTAAGTTAAACTAAGCCCAATACTAATGTTCATGCCTAAAATAAATCTAGCCCAACACCCTTTTCCCATACGGAAACGCTCGAAGTAGTACGATGTTGCATATCTACCCACATTAATAATCCATTTTGTCAATTGCTATAAAAAAACGTCCAGAGCTTACAAAATTTATTGTAACCTATGAGTTTCGGTTCGCCATTAATGGAGATTCAACCTTCCGAATTCCAGGCAGAGGCTTCATTGATGGGGTCTCCTTCGCGCGTTTTTCAATTAAATCTCGATTATGAAGATGCATTTAGTGAGCAGTCTTTTGACAGCTGTGAAGAAGATGGTGACTCTGTATTTTTCACAACCACTCATTAAACCACACCAATAGAAGAAATTAATGAAGGTAATGTTTAATAATATCATTATTAAAACCAAAAAAATAAATGTATGTTTAAAACTTCTAGTCTCAAGCTCTTTAATTATTATATTTGTCTACTGCGTTGTCTAACTTCATAAAATAAATATTTCGTATGATATATCTTAATTTATTTTAGGAAATGTCTTTTTTTTAGAAAACATTGTTGAGGAACCTGCTGTAGATACTATGTTTATTTCGCCTAATGGTACAAAAATGTGGCTGCCAAAATGTGAAGATAAATTGAAACCAGTTGTGGGTAGTTTCTTCAAGGATCTAGATGTTGTTGTTGGGTGTTACAGGGCTTATGCCGCAGCTTGTGGGTTCACAGTGAGAGTTAACCAGGGGAAAGTAAAAGATGGTGAAACTAAATCTAAATATTACCGTTGTAACAGATCGGGTAAACCTCAAGGAACAAAAAAGTTCAATGCTAACAGTAAAGTTAGGCAAACAAGTTTCAGAACTACCGATTGTAAAGCACGTATTTATGTTGGTATGGTTAAGGGTGGTACAAATTATTGTCTGTTAAAATTTGAAGAAGGTCATAACCATTCACTGGTAGAGAGGTTTAACATGGATTTAACTAAGATTGCTAGAAGGTTACCCTTTTCAACAATGGAGTTCATTCATAAGATGAGCTTAAATAGCATCGGTCCAGTGAAAGCCCATCAACTGATGGTGTCGATGAATGGGGGCATCATCTAGTTAATGGGACTCCAGATGATTTTAAGAATTATTCAAAGACAACTAGAATGTTTATCGGGTCTAGGGACACTCAGCTATTGTTAAACAAATTACGCGAAAGGTCTTTCATTAGGAAAGATTTTTATTTTGACTATGAGGTTATGAATGGGAAATTGATCAGCCTCTTTTGGGCTGATGAAATATCAAAGATTAAACTACAAAGCCTTTGGGGATGTACTGGCATTTGACGCTACTTACCAAACCAACAAGTAAGTAAATAATATGTTACATATGTAACTTTTTAGAATTTGTTACTGCATGTATATTTTTTAGGCTTAATGTTATGGTTTTCAACAGATATGACTTGATATTTGTGTCGTTCACTAGAGTAGACAATCATAAACATTGTGTTACATTTGGAGCTGGATTATTGTCTAATGAAACCCAGGAATCATACAAGTGGTTGCTTGAAAGGTTCTTGATAGCTCATGAAAGACAACCTACACTGGTCTTAACTGACCAAGACCGTTCAATGAAGAAAGCTATCAAGGAGGTTTTTACCTTGTCTAAGCATCGCCTCTGCATGTGGCATATTATGAAAAAACTTCCAGCGAAGGTAAGTGGTATTATCACATGTGACACCCGAGAATTTCAAGGTTAACTTCCGTTAGACAAATCCGTTAGTTACGTTATAAGTGTTAACTTAAGTAACTGATGCTTAACTAGGCCGAATACGTCCACGACCTTTGGTTGATCACCGAACCCGTCCATATGTGTTATGTGTTCATCATTGATTGTCTTTATGTGCAATGTGATTTAAATACATGACTTATTATTGTGAATAGCATGATTAATTGTAAATACTTGATTATGTGAAAATTGACCTGTTTTGGTAGCCAGCGAAACTAACGGGCGAAACTATAGTGTCGCCCGGTAGCCAGCTAAGCTACCCGTTAACTCGTGACCAGAGCTAGTTTCGCCTGGCTAGCGAAACTGCCAGCGAAACTAGCCTCTGATCTAAATAAACTTAATAAACCCTAGTAGCCTCATTTGCCTCATTTCACAACAAACACACACACACTCTCCTGGAAAATCTGGTCAGCTAAGAAACCATCAAGAATCATCATCTCAGCCTTGAGACAACACCCATTTGGATCCTAGATCAAATCGTGAGTCTCCAAAAAAAAACCTTTCTTTATGTCTTTTCCTTGTGTTTTCTTTAAAAGCATGCTCAAACCCTCATGTAATTGCTTGATCTGCTAGTATGTTGTCTAGGGATGCTAGTTTTATCATAAAGTCAGCAACTTTACGTTTAAAAACAAACCATGATGATGATTTATGCAATTTTGGTCATTTTAGGGTTTAGAAGTGTTTTTAGAGATTTGATGATTAAAATGCATGTTAAACGTGTTAAAGCTGCTTGATTTATGTTGGTAAATGCCTATGTATGCTAAATAATGAATTGCATGTAAGATCAGAAGCTGTTAGGTTGATTTTTAGGCAAATCCGTATGTTTTTCGCGACCAGCGAAACTGTCTGTTCTCTGGGCGAAACTAAGTAGCGAAACTATATCTCCTTCCAGCGACACTATCCAGCGAAACTATAGTGTCGCCGGGTAACCTGACCAGACCAGCTCGAACAAAACTACCGAGCGAAATACCTGAACGAAAGTTCAAACCAGTTTCCCTGCAAAACTAGGCTAGCGAAACTGCGTCAGCAGTTTCGGGCGAAACTAGCCTAGCGAAACTGTGTCACCGGGCATTGCCTAGCGAAAGTGCTGCCCGTGCGCCCAGCGAAACTGTCTAGCGAAACTGTGCTAGCGAAACTAAGACCTGACCTAAAAACCAAACTTGTGAAATTTGCTTAAGTGTTATGCCATGACTTACATGATTATGCCATGATGAAACATGTTTGATATCTGATTTATATGAACCCTTGTTTATGATCAACCATTGGTGTCGTGTGTCGGTATGTCGAGTCATAGTTGCAACGCGCTATGTTATGGGCCATAGTGACGTTAAGTAAAGATTAGACACGAAACTAATACTTAAGACCTAAACGTGTTCATAGGTCTCCGTTAAACAACAATAATTTGGATTACTTGAAGTGTAGCAGTGCAACCAAAGGTGAGTATCACTAACCTGTTTACCGTGAGCCTGTTTGGGCCACACCGAATAACTTAACGAAAAACAATGCTGAATAAACTCGAGAGTGCTAGGCACCTCCCTGATGAACTTGAAAACCTGGAGTGCTCGGCACCCACTTGATGAACCTGAAGTGCTTTATGGGAAGCACTTACGAATTTCCAAAACAACGATTTCTGAAACAAAACTGAAAACGTTTTAATATGGCTAGTGTAGGTTAAAGTCTGAACCATATGATATCACATGTTTTCTAAGGATGCCTTATAACTTAAAAGTCCTCAACTAAAATTGTGCCATTAATTGTAAAGCGAGGGGATGTTGGGTAGATCTACTGGAGTTTGACAAACTCCACCCCGTGGCACGGGGAGTGCACGGAGGAACAATATCAGCCTATTTGACCGTGGTCCCGAGAGGACACGGGGGAGGCAAAAACCGCGATGACGTAGGTCCGCACCGTACGGGATGGCTCGGCCCCCACAAAATAAGTCAGCTTTGGTACAAACTTCCTTAGAGCATGGAACAACGGATTAGCTACCCGCGATATCGGTTGAGTCCTTTAACTTTACGGAACTAGTACATACCCGATGACGTAGGTCACGGACAAACCATTTATAAACTGAGATTTAATTACGAGCATTGCTTTTCACAAATAAATAACTTGTAAGTATACCTTGACACGAATTATGATTATGAGACCGGGCCAATGCATGACAAGCCCACTGTGAACTCACCAACCTTTAGGTTGACACTTGCGTGGTTTAAACTTTTGCAGATCGCTAAGGAGTATCCGCTGGAGGTTGGCATGGCACAGAGGATGTTTACTTTTATTTAAACTAAATTGGGAATTTAAAACAACATTTATGTAAAGCACGTGGTTAGTGCTAAGGACAATTATTTTTCCGCTGCGTATGTAATTTAAGACTTTGATTTATAACTTGTGTTTGAACTAACCCTGATTCGTTTAGTATTTGTAACTATGGTTGTGGATCCTGGTCTAGTCGCGCCCCTCGACGGTATAAACTCCGTTAGTGGTATTTTGGGGGTGTGACATCACAAGTGGTATTAAAATGGTATATATGATTTTAAATAATATGTTACATATGTAGCCTTTCTAAAGTACGTTACATATGTATCGAAATTTGACTATAAGGGTTAAAGAAATACTCTAAGTTATAATTTTGTAACTTAGTAACCTCAAATTTTTATTGAGAATTTGTTTTGCTTATATATTATATATGATATTAGAAAATTCGGGAAAATGCTACATATGTAGAAATTTGTAGGTTAAATTCTGATTATTCTGGTTTTGTATAATTTCAGATATCAGGTGATCTGCTAGAAAATACCGACCTTAGAGCAGGATTCATAGATTAGTCTGGAGCGTGTATATGAAACCCACAACATTTGAAAATAAATGGGTGGAATTAATGGAAATGTTTTCTCTCACGGACCACGATTGGTTGTCATTGATGTATAAGAAAAGGCGTAAGTGGGTCCCTGCATATTTTAGAGAGCTACCTATGTGTTGTCTGTTGAAAACTACCTCTGTATGTGAGAGTTCAAACGCATCCTTCAAGGTTAACTCAAGTAGTGCAAATACGTTGATATAGTTCATGTTATGCTTTGAAACAAGAATAGAGAATCAAAGGTATAGGCAAAGGTGTGAAGACTTCAAAACATCAACACTTTCATACCATTCGGAAGAAGATGTGCCTATTGAAAAACATGCATTTCAAGTGTGCAGTAACAGAATTTTCAGGGAAGTTAAAAATGAGATAATGAAGGGATGGTATTCTAGCTACATAGAAAACACTGAAGTCGTAGATAACAAGTTTGTTTATTCAGTCAGCCAAAGAAATCAGAATGGAATAGTTCATACTTATAAGGTGACCATTCATATTGGTTTTGAAGTTAACATTTTTGAAAATCTTACATATGTAACATTTTGTTATAACATTTTTTCCTAACAGGTTACTTATGATAAGGATGAAAAGAAGGCAGATTGTGCTTGCATGTGTTTCACAAGAATTGGCTATTTGTGTAGCCATGTATTTTGCGTTTTCCGTGTCAATCAAATTGATGAGATCCCAAATTGCTACATAAATAGAAGGTGATGTCAAGATGTTCTTCCTAGAAATGTGTACACAGTTGAAGGGAGATATGGCATTGATAGTAGGCCGGAGACTGTTCTGAAACAAGAAATAATGGGGGTGATGCATGAATGTCTAGAAGCATTGAGATGTGATAAAGATGGCCTTGTGAATTTATCTGAAAAAGTTAAGGAATTGAAGCAAACTATCTTGGTGGGTAAAACTTCAAATAAAGAATTTGATAATACAAGTGCTGCTGTTGTGGAAGACATTCTAGGACACTCTGTGGATGTGGCGGTAGAGGTTACAAATCCTGATGTGACAAGGATAAAGGGCTGTGGAAGAAAGAGGAGAATCAGCAGTCCTGGTGAGAAAGCTATGGAAAAACCTGCAAAGGTGCCAAGGTTTTGTAATATGTGCCAAAAATATGTAGTCGGACACGACTCGAGGAATTGCAAGAAGCTGACGGAGGTAGCAAAAAATGTGGGTGGTGAAGTCTAGAGTTTTATGGATTGGCTTTGATGATATATATGAACATCAGTAATATTATAGTATGTTCTTAAGGGAAAGTGTTTTTTTTTGGCAAGTGTTACTGACTGGTAACATTAATATTGTCTTTTATTAAAGGCAATGTTGTTTTTGTTACATCTGTAACATTTCAGAACTGTATTTTTTGGGAAGTCTTTTGAACTATTATGTAAAACGCTTTCTTGATACTGTATGTCTCCCTTTTGATTTAATTTGAAAATTATTACTAAAAAG
>JBCNJP010003035.1:0-19319 GCA_039602395.1 Deinandra increscens subsp. villosa | reverse complement strand
ATAGGTAAATAATTGAGATCAGTAGATAAAAGACTTGGAACAGATTAATAATGTTTATGAAACATATAAAAATATTGTGGAAGTATAAACTTAAGTATTGGAGAAAAATTGGATAAAAACCGTTACCGAAAAGCCGTAAAAACGGGTAATTTAGCATAAAATAGAGAAAAATTAGAAAATAAGTGCTATAATGTTTGGAATAATGTTAATTAAGTATAATAACTTATATTGAGCCTTAGCATAAAATTTCATGAGCAAAGAATAATTTCTTTCGCCTTATTTGTCGAAATTAGTCGAATAAGGGCAAAATCGTCATTTTGCCCGAATATTCTAAAATTTCAGAATTTACCACATTAGTTAATGTAGAATTGCATACTAATCTGATATTAATGGGAAATAGGATCAAGGCACTCGAAATCACACAATTAGAAGCATAATCGCACGATAAGGCAAATGTGAGTTTACTAACTTAAAGCCCCAACTTGGAATTAATGCATTTTGTTAAATGTTTTGGGCTTATTATTATCATCAAATATGCAATTTGAAATGAATGATTGATTGAGAATATTGTGGGTACGAAATTATTCGTGAGTGTCGGCGCACGCTCATAACAAGATGAGCAAGGCATATACTATTGTAGAATTTGGAATTTGGAATTTAGAACAATGCCTTCTAGATCATTAATATAGCGTGAGATGTATTGGTAGATCTACTGGGGTTGACCACCCGTACTCACTGATCAGTCGCTCTGGTCGCGAAACATGGTGAGAAATACGATCAAACATGGGTCTAGTTTTGATTTAGAGCTTGCGTTTAATTTGTACATCGTAAACCTAGCTAGTTTACGAACCAGATATATTCTCCATTTGGACTCACTCTTTGATTCATGAATTGAATGAAAGGGACTAAATGATAAAGTGGAAACCAAACGTTTTTGTTAGTGGACTCACTCCAAGGCGGGCTAGGAGTGCTTCGAGCTTCGTGGGTGGAATGTAATAGGGACCTAAATATGGGATGATAGACTCATCCCAAATCTTTTGTAAACACTTTAGGGGATAATTAGTATATCCCAATTTTGTATATGAAAAGTGTTTTAATATAAATTATGTTTCACTTAACACTACTAAAACCATGGGTTAATATAAATTACTACCACGTAAGCCTTCCGCTATATTATTAAAAATTTTGGGGTGTTACAGAAAGTGGTATCAGAGCCTCAGGTTATAGGGAACACAAAAATATTTTTATAAATTTTAAACTATAACATAAGGAATGAGAAATATGACAAGAGATAGCACGTGTAACGAAAGTACACCAATCCAAATCGCCAGGCATCCTATGGTAAAGATTATTTGTTCATTTTGTTTATAATTTGTTAATTTATTGCTAATTATTTAATTGCTTGTTTAATTTCTGATGTCGCCCTACCGAAGGAATATTTTCGTCATAGACAGTGACTCTAAGGGTGTGCCTCAAAACGCTGTCGTTGAACTGAAACAACCGATATCTCCAACCTTCGACTCGTTTGGGACGGAGGAACATTCAATATGGGCTTACTCTGGAAATGGGTGGCTTAGTGAATCTGAAAGTGAGCCAGACGAGGAGATGGGAGAACCAGAAGGAGATATGTCGGGAAAAGCTGATAGGTGGGAGGTGCCGCCATCTTTGCTCGAGTTACCCATGTGGCGCGAGAAGGGGTTATCTCTTCAGATTTACACTCGCCGTCGCAAGGGAAAGTTGACTCGATAGGAGAAGGGCAAGGCTCCGATGATTGAGGAATCCCAACCTATGGCAACGGTTCGAGAAGGCGGAAATACTCCTGGCAGTGAAACTGATCGTCAGATTGCGAAAATCAATGAGGAGCTCATTGGTTTGAAAAGAAAGGTCAACCGGATGATCGGGCAGCTGCAACTCATTGAACAGGTTTGCCTCTTGGATAAGGGATCCTTGGATAAGATGCATTATCGAATCAATGAGCTCGAGGAGAGCGACATGAGGATGAAGGGGGCAATGGGTCTCCAGTAATTTGTGATTGTTTGTTGATGTTTGAATTGGGTTATTTTGAAACTATTTGGATTGCATGTTTAATTTGAATATTTGAATGTGGGATGTGAACCCACTTAAGACATCAAATTTGGTTTAAATGAATGCATGATTAGTAGTATTTAAAAATCTCCCCTTAGTTATTATATATATATATATGCACTTCCTTATTTTCCGCCATAAGCGACCAATTGATCTAAATTGCTATCATCAAAATGATAGATAACAATGGCAACTGAAGCTGATCTAGGTGCTCATGGTTCAAACGCCGGATTTCCAACAACTCAAGAGGAACTGACACAGCTCATTTCCCAACGAGTGGAAGCGGCAATAGCAGACCGCAATGTGAACACCGGGCGAGAACATGGACCACAAGATCGAAGCTCAGGTGGTCAAACAATTGGTTGTTCCTATAAGACGTTCCAAGGCTGTCATCCGCGTTCGTTTACTGGTTTGGAAGGACCGCTTGATATCGTACGTTGGATCGAGAAGATGGAGTCTGTCATGGCGATTAGTGGTTGTAGTGCCAACCAGAAAGTAATGTACGCTACTTGCTCGTTTCACGATGAAGCTCTCACGTGGTGGAATGCTCAAGTGAAAGCACTAGGAGAGGACGTGGCGAACAAACTCTCTTGGGAAGAACTGAAAGAGATGCTAATACGAGAGTATTTCCCACGACAGGAAATTCAAAAACTTGAGACTGAATCTTGGAATCATAAGATGATAGACGCTGGGATTAGAGAGTATACTACTCGATTCATGGATTTAGCTAGATTGGTGCCACGTATGGTTACTCCAGAATACGCGCGTGTTGAGAGGTACATTTGGGGATTAGTTCCTCAAATCAGAAGCATGGTTACATCAGCCAACCCTAGCACAATCCAGGACGCAATATCCCTAGCCAAGTCTCTAACGGATGATGCAGTGCGAGAAGCTATTCTGGGAAAGAAGGGTGAATCTTCCAAGACGACCGACCCAGAATCTCGCAGAAAGAAAAAATTCAGGAAGCAAGGCAGGAGTGAGAAAAATAAGAGGAATAAAGAATCGGGTCAAGTGTTTGCGGCCACCGTGGACAAGAAAGCTGAGGAAGCAAATCCGAAAACAGCATGCAAGACGTGCGGAAGGAATCACGGAGGAGTATGCAAGAAATGCACTAGATGTCACCGCTTCGGACATCTGCTCTAGGATTGCTATGCTAAGATTCCAACTGAAGAAGATAAGAGGAGCGGCAAATGCTTTAATTGCGGGGAAGTTGGACACCTTAGTAGGGACTGCACTAAACCCAGAGGCCAGAATAACAAGGGTAGAGCGTTTGAGATGGGTACAGGAGCTGCCAGGGAAGACCCTACAGTTGTTACTGGTACGTTCCTAGTTAACAATCATTATGCTTACGTACTCTTCGACACTGGCGCTAATCTTAGTTTTGTTTCAAAGAAGTTTAGACCCTTGTTAGGAGTTAAGGCTAGTAAATTAAATAAGAAATATTCGATAGAATTGGCCAATGGAGATTTAATAGAAACCAATGAGGTTCTCCGTAGGTGTAGCATGATTCTAGGAGATAGTAGTTTCGACATCGATCTGTTACCCATTAACCTAGGAAGTTTCAACATCATGGTTGGAATGGATTGGTTATCAAAGAACGACGCATAGATTATATGTTCTGATAAGTCGATACGTATACCGATTCCAGACGGCAAGGTCTTAACGATTCAAGGTGATAAAGGAGGAGCCAAAGTTAAGGTCATAAGCGTTATGAAAATGCGGAAGATGTTAAGAAAGAACTATCCTGCATTTTTAGTTAATGTTATGGACACAAAGGCTAAAACGCGAAAGTTAGAGGAAATCCCTGTAGTTAGGGAATACCCCGATGTATTTCCAGAAGATCTACCTGGACTACCTCTAGTTAGACAGATAGAATTTAAGATTGACCTTATCCCTGGTTCTGCACCCATAGCCAAATCTCCTTATCGTTTAGCACCCTCGGAAATGCAAGAGTTGTCAAATCAACTCCAGGAGCTTTTGGATAAAGGATTCATTCGACCAAGTTATTCACCTTGGGGAGCCCCAGTATTGTTCGTAAAGAAGAAAGATGGTTCGTTTAGAATGTGCATAGATTACAGAGAGTTGAACAAGCTTACCATCAAGAATCGGTACCCATTACCAAGGATTGATGATTTGTTCGACCAATTGCAAGGATCTACGTTTTACTCTAAGATTGATTTAAGATCTGGATATCATCAATTGAGAATCGCAGATGAAGACGTTCCTAAGACCGCATTTAGGACACGTTACGGTCATTACGAGTTCTTAGTTATGCCATTTGGATTGACAAATGCACCAGCGATATTCATGGATCTTATGAATAGGGTTTTCAAATCTTATTTAGATAAGTTTGTGATAGTATTTATAGACGATATTCTTATTTACTCACAAACCAAGGAAGACCATGAAACTCATCTGAGATTAGTCTTAGATATATTAAGGCAAGAGAAGCTTTACGCAAAAATTTTTAAATGTGACTTTTGGATGCGAGAAGTCCACTTTCTCGGTCATGTCATAAATGAAAAAGGCATACACGTGGACCCATCTAAAATTGAAGCAGTGAAGAATTGGGAGACGCCAAAATCTCCAACAGAGGTATGCCAATTTTTAGGATTGGCTGGATACTATAGGAGATTTATTGAGAATTTCTCCAGGATAGCTCAACCGTTGACAATGCTCACTCAAAAGGATAAGAAATATGAATCGACGCAAAAGCAAGAAGACGCTTTTCTGTTGCTAAAGCAAAAGCTGTGTAGTGCACCCATTTTGTCCCTACTAGAAGGAACATATGGTTTTGTAGTTTATTATGATGCGTCTAAACTAGGCGTCGGTTGCGTACTTATGCAACACGACAAAGTTATAGCCTATGCGTCACGACAACTTAAAGTGCATGAGAAAAACTACACAACGCATGCCTTGGAACTTGGAGTTGTAGTATTTGCTCTAAAGATTTGGAGGCATTACTTATATGGCACCAAGTGTGTGACTTTCACCGATCACAAAAGTCTGTAGCATATATTCAATCAAAAGGAGCTTAATATGAGACAGCGACGCTAGATGGAATTACTTAACGATTATGATTGCGATATTAAGTATCACCCCGGGAAAGCCAATGTAGTGGCAGATGCACTAAGCAGGAAGGAAATGGCCAAACCATTGCGTGTACGTGCTTTAGGATTAACAATACTAACGAATATACCAGAGAAGATTCAGATTGCTCAACAAGAAGCCTTAAAGGAGCATCATTTGAGGAATGAAGGACTTCGAAGCTTAGAGTGTGAGCTGGAAACTAAAGCAGACGACATTAGCTATTTCATAAATAGAATATGGGTCCCGAAGTACAAGAATCTTCGTAGCTTAATCCTTGATGAAGCGCATAAGTCGAAATATTTGATTCATCATGGTGCTACAAAAATGTACAAAGACATTCGAGAATTCTATTGGTGGCCCAACATGAAAGGTGATATTGCGACATACGTAAATAAATGTCTCACTTGCTCCAAGGTAAAGGCAGCGCATAAGAGACCGCCTGGTTTGTTGCAACAGCCTAAGATACCAGTTTGGAAATGGGAGAATATCGCAATGGATTTCATAACGAAACTGCCTCGTACGACAACAGGGAATGACACAGTTTTGGTGATTGTCGACAGATTGACCAAGTCAGCTCATTTCATACCCATGAAAGAGAAAACTGATGGAGAAACTTTAGCTAAACTGTATCTGAAAGAGATCGTAGCTCGCCATGGAGTTCTAGTATCTATTATTTCAGATAGGGACGGTCAATTCACCGCTCGTTTTTGGCAATCGTTTCAAGAGAAAATGGTTACTCATTTAGATATGAGCACGACTTATCATCCCCAGACTGATGGTCAGAGTGAAAGAACGATTCAAACCCTGGAGGATATGTTTAGGGCTTGTGCTATTGATTTCGGTGGTAAATACTCACCTACCTTTGGCAGAGTTTTCCTACAATAACAGTTTCCACTCTAGCATCAAAGCAGCACCATTTGAAGCTTTATACGGAAGGAAATGTAGATCCCCTCTGTGTTGGGCTGAAATTGGTGAAAAGCAATTAACAGGCCCGAAAGTTATTCAGGAAACTACCGATCAAATAGTATTGATACGGGAAAGATTGAAGGCGGCGGCCGATAGGCAAAAGAGTTATGCAGATAACAGACGACGCCCCTTAGTCTTTAATGTGGGAGATCGTGTCATGTTGAAAGTTTCTCCCTGGAAAGGTATCATTAGATTTGGTAAGAGGGGTAAGTTGAGCCCTCGCTATATTGGACCTTTTGAAATAATAGCTCGTATAGGCCCCATGGCATATAGACTATTACTTCCTCCTGAGTTGGAAGGAGTACACGACGTATTCCACGTGTCTAACTTAAAGAAATGTTTGTCCGACGAAACCTTGATCATACCCACAGGAGAGGTTCAAATCGATGACAAACTTAGGTTCAGTGAGGAACCTGTTGAGGTTTTAGATTGGAAAGTTCAGAAGCTTCGACGAAGTCGTATTAAGCTGGTAAAAGTTCGCTGGAATTCCAAGTATGGTCCGGAATTCACATGGGAAAGATTGGATCAAATGGAAAAGAAATATCCCCAGCTATTTCGTCAAAGGCAGAAAGGTACGTTACATTGAAATTTCGGGACGAAATTTCTTAAACCATGGGAGACTGTGATATCCATCACTTTAATTTTAGATTAAAAATGATAATTTAGGATTTATTTGGAATTAATTAGAATTAATTGTGATTATGTGGATTATTTGAATATTATAATATTAGATAAAGTCTCGTCACTGTGAACCGACCAACTAAACGAATAAAATATTTCGTTTTGTTTAGACATTGAGTTTAATATAAATTAGAACCTTTAGAAAAGGTTTTACATTCGGTTAGTGATAGATTAGAAAAATACGCAAAATGAATTGAACCGTGTAATAATGTCACTACTTTTGGTCACCGACCAAGTGTGACGAAATTGAAAAATGATATACGGTTCTGAGCGTAATTTAATTTCATGAATTTTGATATAATTATTTGAATTTATTGGATTCAGAAAAATATCCGTAAAGCACGACATACACTTTGTTGTAACTAAAAGTTTATAAAAATTGAAAGAGAAGTATGTGTGTGCATATGTATGTGTCGTATATATACACATATATGTGCAAGAGTGTGAAACAAGTTATATTAATGGGAGGTGGTGTATTAATAAGTATAGGTTATCATTGCATTTAAATTTATATATAGAACATATACATGCATCACAATTAAAAAAAAAATTAAAACTCCCCCTCTCTCTATTAAGTTCGGCCGAAGCCCCCCCCCCCCCTCTCACTCTCATCTCACTTACTCTCTCTCTAGAAACACACACAACTCTCATTTCTCTCAAGCCTTCAAGATCTTCAAAGTTTTCAAGCAATCTTCTACTTCTAAAAACAAGAAACAAAGCTCAAGGTACTTGATTCTTTCATCTAAACCCATCATCATCTCTAAATCTATCATCTAACTCCATGATTTCTTATGAACAACACTTTTCTAAATCAAAATCTAACATGGAAAATAATGGATAGAGATGAATCAAAGCATGAATACACAAAGATTTTGTGAAAAACCCACACACACACAAAAAATTTCGTGAGTGTGTGTAAGTGTGTGTAAGTATGTGTAATGCTTGGTGTTAGGATTTGATCATCTAAAAACCCACATGCATGTAAGATCTAACTTCAAATAAAGACTTTTAAAGAAAGATCCATGAGAAATCTCAAGTTAAAACTCAAGTTCCATGGATAAAAATAATAACTAGTAAGTTAAATGATACATGCATGAGCTAAAATCTATGATTTTATGTGATTTTATGTGGATTCATATGTGATTATGATTATGATTTGCTAGTATTATGTTGTTGATGTGTATAAACATGATATTAAGTTATGAAACCCTTAGATTCTAAATAAAAATCCGAAAATTATGAATAAATATATATGTATACTTAAACTTGGAACAAAAAGATTAAACAAAAACTCAAGACTTGGTGCTACAATTGTAGTAAACCCGCCTCATGGTCGTCAATGATGCCTACACGGTCGGTAACGATTGTCACTAAGATGAAACCTCGTGACTATTTCTCATAGTAATTCCGTCTATAATGGTCGGTCATGAGGAAACACGAGCGGTACACACTAAAAATGTAATATTTGATAATTGTTAAGTTAAATATATAAACATTAAGTTAAATAAATAAAGAAATTATATAAATAAATTGAGGTAAAAAAATTTATGACAAAAAGTGTAAAATCTTGCATTAAAAACATGAAGTAAATGAACCCCCATGTGTGGATATGTATTAAATTGAACTTTTAGTATATTTAATGCATCAAATGGTTATAAAAATGTGAAAATATAGTAAAAATCCGAAAATTTAAGTTAGGTCAGTAGCATATGTTTGGTAATCAGGAGAAAATGACTAGAAAAAATATTTTAGAATTTTTGGAATTTATCTAATAATTAAAATAGAATTATGTGCTTAAAAATGACTAAAAATGCTTAAAAATAGAATAAATTGGAGAAATAATATGAAATAAATTTTGGACTTATTTTGGACAATAGGTAACGACTATAAGTGAGAATGATTGAATTAGGTGAAAATGGCACCCGAACCCTTAAATGGTAAAAATTATACACTAAAACGTGAAAATTAGTGAAAATAAGATATAAAATAGGAAAATAATTGAGATCAGTAGCTAAAAGACTTGGAACAGATTAATAATGTTTATGAAACATATAAAAATATTGTGGAAGTAGAAACTTAAGTATTGGAGAAAAATTGGATAAAAACCGTTACCGAAAAGCCGTAAAAACGGGTAATTTAGCATAAAATAGAGAAAAATTAGAAAATAAGTGCTATAATGTTTGGAATAATTTTAATTAAGTATAATAACTTATATTGAGCCTTAGCATAAAATTTCATGAGCAAAGAATAATTTCTTTCGCCTTATTTGTCGAAATAAGTCCAATAAGGGCAAAATCGTCATTTTCCCGAATATTCTAAAATTTCAGAATTTGCCACATTAGTTAATGTAGAATTTCATACTAATCTGATATTAATGGAAAATAGGATCAAGGCACTCGAAATCACACAATTAGAAGCACAATCGCACGATAAGGCAAATGTGAGTTTACAAACTTAAAGCCCTAATTTGGAATTAATGCATTTTGTTAAATGTTTTGGGCTTATTATTATCATCGAATATGCAATTTGAAATGAATGATTGATTGAGAATATTGTGGGTACGAAATTATTCGTGAGTGTCGGCGCACGCTAATAACAAGATGAGCAAGGCCTACACTATTGTAGAATTTGGAATTTGGAATTTAGAACAATGCCTTCTAGATCATTAATGTAGCGTGAGATGTATTGGTAGATCTACTGGGGTTGACCACCCGTACTCACTGATCAGTCGCTCTGGTCGCGAAACATGGTGAGAAATACGATCAAACATGGGTCTAGTTTTGATTTAGAGCTTGCGTTTAATTTGTACATCGTAAACCTAGCTAGTTTACGAACCAGATATATTCTCTATTTTGATTCACTCTTTGATTCATGAATTGAATGAAAGGGACTAAATGATAAAGTGAAACCAAATGTTTTGTTTAGTGGACTCACCAACCTAGTGTTGACTTGTGGTTTTAAACTATTTTTCAGGTAACTAATGGGATTCCTGGAGATATGGATTTGGTGGTACGAGAATGACTACGTGATGTGCTATCGAGTCTATATTACGTTTTGGTAGTGGTGGAATGTAATAGGGACCTAAATATGGGATGATAGACTCATCCCAAATCTTTTGTAAACACTTTAGGGGATAATTAGTATATCCCAATTTTGTATATGAAAAGTGTTTTAATATAAATTATGTTTCACTTAACACTACTAAAACCATGGGTTAATATAAATTACTACCACGTAAGCCTTCCGCTATATTATTAAAAATTTTGGGGTGTTACAGTATGCGGCTATGGCAAGGAGAATCCTGATCGATTTGACCATGACAACGGGCGAAAATGTCTCATCATAGTCAATCCCTTGGGTTTGAGTGAAACCTTTCGCTACAAGCCGTGCCTTGTAGGTTTGCACATTTCCATGCATGTCAGTTTTTCTTTTAAAGATCCACTTGCTCCCTACTGCCCGTGTGTCGGGGGGTAGCTCAATCAAGTCCCAGACGTGATTGTCACGCATGGATTGCATCTCAGCGTTCATGGCTTTAAGCCATTTATCAGATTCCGGATCTGACATAGCAACTTTGTAGTTAATAGGCTCATCGTTCGAATCGGCTATTAACAGAATGTCAAAGGCCTCATGATATCCAAGGTATCTATCAGGCTCATATCGTATTCTTTCGCTCCTACGAACGCTTGTGCTTGTGTTTGGGTCTGATGGTGCAACAACAATTTGTCGGTCAGACACATCGACCGTCTCAAGGTTAGGTGTATCTCAAATTTCTTCAAGATCCACTGGATCACTACAAGAAAAGTGACCATTTGGGACTAAAAATTTAAGGACTGGATATTAAGTCCTTGATACGAACTATCTGAGACTGATAGATCAGTTCCTAATGATATTAGAGACTGATACGTTTGTGGGTCGTGATAGTGACTGGTAATTAGTCCCTAATAATTTGACTGATTATTTAGGACTAAATTTCAGTCACAAAGTTCCCTCTAAAATAAACTATATTGGAAGGGAAAACTTTGATTACTGAATTTTAGGCTCAATTAAGGGCCTTAATTAATAGAAAATAGTATAATTGTATTAGAAACTGATATTCAGTCCATGTTTAACAAGGGACATACTGGAGACTAACATTTAGTTGTTAAGGTTTTTAAACCGTGTCTAATTTTGTACTAATATTCAGTTTTGAATGTGTTTTATGAAAAAAAAGAATTTAGTGACTGATTAATAGTGTCTAATTCTCTAAAGGAAATTGTGCCAATTTATGAACTGTGTTGAAGATTAAAAATCAGTGTTAATGATTTTATAAATAACCTTATTCGACACTGATATCCAGTCACCAAACAGTTTTTGTATATAAAATAACTAGTGACTGATATTCAGTCATTAATAATCGACTAACATTCTAACATTTCGTGGGATCATATTAGAGACTAAAATAAAATGAACTTAGCTACTGATATTTAGACTCCATAATATTGTGCAGACATAATAATTTGGGATGGCTATTTGAATGGCCAATTAGGCTTGACGAGCTACTGGATGTGAGTTTTCTTCCTTAACCGCCTTTTATCTAATCCAAATTAGGCTATTAAACATCTCCGTTTCTTGATTCTGAAGTCTCGGGTTTGATACATTTTTTTTGAGTTTTTTTTCTTTGAATTTTCTTTAACCTACATACTTATTAAGCTCCAAATATTAATAAATAGTCATATTTATTAATCGACCATTGTCATAGAGTTGTTACAAAGATGGGGAGAATCGCATCAAACAACATTTTGGATGCATCATTTATAGAGCTGAACACCATCCTCTTCTATTTTGTTTTTGTTAAGATCTAGTTTTTTTTTTTTGAAACAGCAACATATAACCACAACTAGCCAAGAGCTAGCAATTACAAGAGAGAGTGAAGGAATACAAAAACAAAATGACAGCCCAAGAATAGAGCCTCCCAGGCTGACACGGTATGTAATAGGGATGAGCGTTTGGAACCGAGTACCGGTACCGATACTGGTGCCGACCGAACATAAACGGTACCGGTACTCGATTTTGGCCAAATTCGGAATCAGTACTAACCGGTACCAGTACCGTTAAAAGATAAAAAATACCCGAGTGGGTACCGGTACCTAGAATATTAATTATTTTTATATGAAGTTTAATTAAACTTACCATTGTTATTACCCAATATCTTCACGACATTAAAAAAAATCATCCCACATCCTTACCATCGAAACACAAACTCTTAAATCATCTCGCAGCAATACATCACAATGTTAAATGCACTGGTTGTAATAAAAGTTACAAAAACTAAGTACAAGTTTCTTTTAATCAATAATTCTAGGATTGTTTTTGATCCAAACCTACTAAACAAAGGTTTTTATTTGTTAGGGATCATAACTTATAAATAAATGTTTTATTTTACGATCACACATGTAGAGAAACTTGGCAATCCACTCCAATCGCGCAGCAGTATCACGTCATTTAGAATCGAAATTCGAAAGAAGCTACGATCTAAAAGGTTTTGTAAAGTGATAATAAAAAATCTAGTTCATCTTATTATATTGCGTGTTAGTACATGAGTCAAAACTGTCATATAAATTCCCAAAACGAACGATGTTTAAGAACATTATAAAATTCAAGTTAAAACACTTTTAGAAAAAGAACCAAAGTGGGTACCAAACCGGTACTGTACCGAAAACATGATACCGGTACCGTACCGGAATATTTGGTACCGGAATCGGGACCTACATTTTATTAAATTCGGGACCGGTACTAACCGGTATGGTACGGTACCGAGCCCATCCCTAGTATGCAACGAAAAAGAAGGAAACACAAACATAGAAAGAAAAAACTCTCATGATGAAAACACATTATCACCATTCCAACAATCCAACCAAAATGAGACCAGAAGGACAAAAGGAACATCTCCACTCTTTAGTCTTTTGACTTTAAGCATCCAATAGACATAAATCTGCACTTCTTAGCACGAGCATCTCAAACTGATTCAATCCAAAAAGAGCCCCAGCAAAATATGAACTTCAGCTCCATATCAGTCGTAACAAACGGATGAAAGCTCAGCCATTCTTAATAGATCTTGAGCCAAAACTAAGATATTCCCCCTTTGATACATTACTTAGGCCACATCCACAGTAGCAACCCATACTCCCACGCGCACCTATCTTCAAATATACCTCATCTGCCAACCTTTATGCTCGCATACCCAATCACCAAACCAAGGCACCCCATCAACAATTCATACAACTATCACCCAATCAGCACAATTCCATAAAAAACATCACTTCCCATACCAGGTTATTTGTATACGGCTGCATTACCATATTTCGGGTTGGTTATATTATAAATAGATAAATAAGCATACGTAATAAAATCACATTCAAACAACAGGGTCTTGAAACTTGTATGCAAACCTTATCGACTAATTATATTATAAATTAATAAAGTAGTGATAATATTGTTTGTGTCATAGGTTTAGACAATTACCCAGAAGATGAATATTAGGAGATTGCTTTGGTTGACAGTCAGCTATTGCAGCCAAGTACATGAGCTTCTTCTGTAGCCTAGTTAGGTTTCTGGACAAAAATAAAATGATGTTTCACAATCTTTATGCCATAATATTCTATAACTAATGGCAACAATGGGAAAATCGGCCGAGTGAGTAACGGGTCGAATCGGTTGATTAAGTTGACCCATAAATACTTTTTTATCCGTTTCATCTCATTTCCTTGTGAATTTATGTGTAATGGACAAAATAGAACATTAGCTAAAACGTAAGCAGTCCTGTTAAATTTTTATTTTTATTTCATGAAACCTCTAAATTATCTTAAGAGGTATATTTAGAATTTCACAAGTTCTATGGTCATATTTAACACAAAATTTTTATGAGAAAGGAAACTTATTTGACAAGAAGAGTTTCGGTTCAACCTGACTTGTACCAAAGAGACTCTTTTTGATCTGTTAAATAACCGACCCGTCTATTTCTTTACATCTAGAATCATTAATTCATTACCCTGTGCCATCCATTCACAAGTAAGCAGATAAACTAAGGCAAGCCTGCTTGAAAGAAGACAACACACCTAAACAGAATGACGCAGGAGACGAAAAATGTGATACATGCAAGAGGAACAACCAAGAATGCACATAAGTCCTAAACATGATGCTTTAATATTAATTTCATGATAGTTTAGAATTTCTACTACTACTCCTAAGACAAAAAATGACAGCATGTAAAACGGTCAGAGGCAACCATAAAAAAGTAATCAGTTTTTAGAACAAACTCATAAATAACATAACAATCTCATGAGGAACTGATAACAACCAAATTACAGCCATTTCCTATGAGCCACACGGTAACATTTTCATATGACAAATTAAAAGTTTAGAAAGAATACTTAAAACAAAGAACACGGGAGACTATGAGCTACACAACAGCTGAGAACAAACAGAAACATTAAAACATGACAATGGAGGTCAAATAAGAAAAAAAATAAAACAGTCCATAAGCGCATCCACAAAAAACGCAGGCCAATCGATAACAAACAGAAGCATCAAAATAGGAAATGGCACCTTGCTAATAAGCAAAATAAACGAACCACAGGAAAGCATAAACGGAGATTCCATGAGAATGTCAAGAAAGTCATAGAATTTGAAAATCATACCTTTTTGATATAGCCTCCTGTAACTAAATGTGTCAAACAATAACATCTTGAACCATGCATCCTTGAAGCAGGCATCCATAGTCTTTGATCATTCAAAATTAGCCACTGAAAGCAAACAAATGTATTCATAAACGTAATTATCAAAGTGATAAAATAACTCATTAACTACAACCTGAATTTACATCATCACAGCATTGCTCCAGCTCTACTCTTAAATAATTAATTAAACATCACAGCATTACATCATTCTTAGATCAGTCGTAACAGTTCCAAACATTAATCGTGCATTGGTCACCCCAACCCATTTTAGAACATCATCATCCTCACATGACCATCCCAATCCCACCCCAAAACACATTAGCTCCCTCACTTCCATTAGTACCTGCACTTGCTTGTAATTGACCCATTTATCCTTTTTCTCCCACATGAGCTCTGCATAAAATGTTGTCCCTAAACTACTCACACTTTACTCACTCAACCAGATTATATGACTAGCTTCAAGATCGTTATTTAAAAAACCAGCCCAGCAGGAAACTGAGCAAAGAAAATACAAAACAGCAATCCCAGAAGAGAGACAAACATAGAACCAAAAAGAAAGACAAAATTAACAAAGGCATGAACAAGAACACCAAATATCAAAACCCCATTACATATCATCAACTGTCAAAAGGCTTCCCTATCAGTAACACCATCAAACACACATGCACATGTTTTCAATAGAAGCAAGAAGATTACCAATCATCATCATCTTCGTATATCATCGTCGTCATCATCATCGTCTGACTCAACAATTTCAATCTCATTATTGGGCATATCAGTGTCCGAATCATCCAAATATGAATCTGAAGCAAAATCTTCCAAACTATGATCAGAGTTATCTATATCGTCATCAATAAAATCATCTACAGTGCCATTAAAACCCTCAACATCAAAATTTTCAACAATTTCTCCCGTAATATCTTCACGAAGAAGGCTGACATCTTCCAACAAATCATCTGCACTATCATCTTCCGGAATATCCCACAAGTGCCTGTGGGCAATTCTCTCAATGATTTTCCAATTGGAAATTTGATTTTAGTGGATCATTTATATAGAACACTTGTTGAGCCTGGCTTGCAAGAATGAAAGGATCTTCCATATAAGCATTTTGGGACGTGTCTATGCTAATGAAATGAGGCTCAAATATCACGTGCTTTCTTTGACGATTAGTGTCGAACCATTTGCATTTGAATAAAATAATACGACAACCTTTTATAAATGACAACTCAATTACTTCGTCCAGATATCCATAATAATCTTCTTGCACATCATTGTGAACGCCAGGGACCATAATTCCACAATTTTGTGTTTGCCTGTAGTCATCTCGTGACTTTACTAAAAACTTAACCCCGTTCACTATGTATCCTTTGTGATAGATAACTCGATTGTCAGGAAGGGAAGACAATGCATATAGCTCCTCATTGATTTGAGATGGGTTTATATTATAGTTCTCTCTAATCTATTTACAATTTTTAACATAGTAATCATGTTATTAGATTGCAATATAATATTACATAGTAACGTATGTAAAAAAGAGTGTGATTGTTACCCGTGTTGCAAACCAAGCAGGGAATGTAGACCGTTGCATCACAGAAAAATCCGTTGATCCGGGATGTTTATTTTTTAAAAGTTGCAAGTGTTCTCTGTCACAAGTAGATAAATTATAAATTTTCTGTAAAATATGACACTAAATACTAATTCATAACAAAACATAAAAAAAAAAAAACTTACTCCAAGTACGGTTGAGCCTCTTGACAATTGTTTAGGATAAACCATATTGCTTTCTTCATAAGATCACTAGGAAGGATACGAACTTCTTTCTTCCCAATCCCTCGGCCATTCACCCTAAAAACATCCAACATGAAGCTTTGATCATCACTAGAGGTTTTGTCAATAGTTCTCTCACGTTTTTCCAACTTTGATTCAAAACCTCGCAAATAATGGGAACAGAATGTTATAGCTTCTTTGACAACATAACCTTCCGCTATAGAGCCTTCAGGTTTAGCTCTGTTCCTAACAAATCTCTTTAAATGGCCGAGGAATCTTTTGATTGGATACATCCACCTAGATTGCACGGGTCCTCCCAAAATTGCCTCTTCAGGAAAATGCACACACAAGTGCACCATAACTGTAAAAAATGACGGGGGAAATATTCGTTCAAGTTTGCATAGGATGACAACAATCTTTTTTTTCATCGCTTCCAACTCTGTCACGTATAAAGTGCCTTCGGTAAGTTTCTTGAAGAAGTGAGACAACTCTACTAACGCATCACAGATTTTTTTTGTCATGAAGGGACGAATTGCAATTGGGATTATGCGTTGTATTAGGACATGACAATCATGTGACTTAAGCCCATAAACCTTACCTTGCTCAGCAATCACATTTTTTGCTAAATTTCTGGCATACCCATCTGGAGAACGCACAGACTTGAGTAAATTACAAAATTGTTTTCTCTCCTCACGAGTTAAAACATATAAAGCATGTGGTTTAAACCAACGACCATTCTTATGCACCAAGTGAAGCTCTTTATGAATGTTCCAATCTTGCAAATCTGGTCGAGCTTTTTCATTGTCCCTCGTCTTTCCTTCTATGTTTAATAGGGTCCCTAGCACGTTCTCACACACATTTTTTTCAACATGCATCACGTCAATGTTGTGACGAATTAACAATTTATGCCAATATGGAAGTTAAAAGAAGATGCTTTTCTTTGACCAGTCTGTACTGGGTGCGTCTAGTTTTCTTTTTTTCCCACCATGAGAGTGTTTTTTCCTTGATCATGTATAGTTAGACTTTCCAACTGACATAAGAAATCATCTCCATTGACATGTTTAGGTGCATCCCTACCCTCTCTCTTTCCATTAAAATCTCGTGCATACCTCCAAGAGTCATTAGGTTCGAGAAATCGTCTATGGCCCACATATGTTATTCTATCTCGTATACGTACACTACTTGCATCTTCATTGCATATTGGACATGCCTTGTATCCACTTCTTTTCCATCCAGACAAGTAACCATACGCAGGAAAGTCATTGATTGTCCATAATAGTGTTGCACGCATGTTAAATCTCTGTTTTGAGTCGCAATCATATGTTTCAACACCCTCATCCCATAAAAGTTTCAACTCATCTACGAGTGGACGCAAGAATACATCAATCTTATTTCCTGGTGAATTTTTTCCAGGAATCAACAATGTCAACAAAAATGAAGCATCGACCATAGACTTCGAAGGGGGCATATTGTATGGAATGAGTACAACAGGCCACATACTATAGGAAGGACTCATTGCCCCGAAAGGATTAAAACCGTCACTGGCAAGGCCTAGGCGGACATTTCTAGGATCATTTGCAAATTCAGGAAACATTGCATCAAAGTGTTTCCACGCCTTTCCGTCTGCGGGATGCCTAAGAACCCCCTCCTCTTTGGTTCTATTTCGATCATGCCATGACATTTCCCTAGCAGTGTGTCTAGAAGCATATAAGCGTTTAAGTCTACTTGTAATGGGAAAGTAATGCAAGACTTTTACCGGTTTCTTCTTCCCCTTACTATTTTCTTCATAACGACTAGTGCTACACACCGGACAATTCTGTAATTCTGCGTTTTCCTTCCAAAACAATGCACAATCATGTTTACAAGCATGGATATCGTATCCCAGTCCAAGAGTACGTAAATACTTTTTCGCCTCATAATGGTTCTTTGGCAAGTTTGCATCCTTGAAAGCCCGGCTGAATAGATTCAAAATCATATCCATCGACACAATTGTCATGTTACATGTTACCTTCACGTTCATCAACTCCAATAGAAAACCTAATACAGAAAACTCCTCACACCCCGGGTATAAAGGTTTTTCCATATCAACAAATAACTTATCCACATTTGGGTTATTACGTTGATCATGATCATCCCTAACGTTTTCGGATTCGGTTTCAAAGCCTTGATGAAACGCATCATCAAGTAACTCGTGGACACCGTCATCTGATTCGTTTTCACTATCTTCATATTTTAAGTTGTGATTACATGTTGCTTTTTATGCATCGTTTATACTATGACTTGCGTTGATTTATTACATGCGTGATTTTGTATTACAGTCATATGTTGTTCTAAAGAACTTAAATTTAAACTTGCGTAATTTATAATATTACATGTGCGTGATTAACTTTTTGCGTGAATACTTATTCTTAGTTTTAGAGTTTGCGTTAATTTTTTGCAGAGAACTTACAAGAGGCACGTTTCATTCCATCCGTTCGTTTATCAATCAAACTAGCTGAAGACATGATTTTATCATCATTAGATGAAGGATATCACTTCTATTTTAAATACAAAAGATGCTGGTTTCTCAGTTAGGAAAGGTTCACACACTACTAGAAATAGGGCCTTTCTTGACGCGCGAACGATGACACACGTTGTTTAATGACGCGCAAAAACGCGTGTCATAAAAAAACTGTCAAGAATAGCAAAATCTTAAGGCTAGATGACGCGCCATTTTACGCGTCAAGAAATTTATGTCATAAATAACAAAAAAAAACACGGAGTACACATTAGAAAAGCGCGCGTCATAAAAAACGGTCGTTTTATATTTTTCATTTCCCCCCTAAAATTTTGGCCCTAAAAATTTCATTCCCGCTACCTAACAGCTCTCCATTCACCTTCCTTTCTCCAAAAGTTCCATATCCTAACCCTAACACCTAATATTCAACCTCTGCCTAACCTCCCCGCGCTCCATCTCTCTACTCCATCTTTCTACTCCATCTTATTCACCTGGCATCGTCGCGATTTTGAGCCCTA
>JBCNJP010003034.1:0-11752 GCA_039602395.1 Deinandra increscens subsp. villosa | reverse complement strand
ATCTGAATTATTGAAGTATTAAACTGTTGAATTACCTTTGAGTAGATATATATCAGATTACTAAGGTGCTAATTGTTAATGGATATATTAAACTGTAAAATTGTTATTGAATTGATATATACGTGGACTGTTATGGAAATGCATATACGTGAAATATCTTGAATAGATAAACTGTTAAAAGGCTTTTGGGATAATATATATAGATAAATATATATATATATATATATATATATATGATATGTTATGAAAATGATATTAAATCTTTTGTACATATGATATGTTCTATATTGCTTTGAAATTAAATAGTCAAGTGATAAAGGAATTATTAGTAAACGTTATAGTGAATATGTATGATTATATGAGAATAGGTGATGCATTCACTTTATTATTATGTGGTGGATACGCCGCTGGTACTTCCTATATATAAGCATAATAATGTTAGTTACCCAATATATCAGAAGTGTGGAGGATACGCCCTGTATACATACACCAACGGTAAATTGGGGGATGTCCACTTGTTGCAGTATATGAAGACCTTATCACTGTTTACTAATAATCTTAAGTCACTTGGGTATTTAACTAAGGGAGGGTAGTAGTACAAGGGAGTTAGGCGGTAGTGTTGCTCAATGGGACTAGAGACCACTACAAATAATAAGGAGGAAAAATGCTACTCTCCGTTATAGGGAATACTCTAGAAGGGTAAACTCGTCAGTTAGTAAATAGGGGGAAACGGGGCAACTGTCCGTTACAAGGAATGCCCTAGAAGGGTAAACTCGGTAGTTAGCAAATAAGGGAAAGCGGGGCAACTGACCGTTATAGGAAATACCCTAGAGGGGTAAACTCGGCAGTCGGCAAAAATGGTTTCTCTGCTTATACATTAGCAAGGTTACACTAGTAATAAATGTTGGGATTGTAGGAAGGGATAGCGGGATAAATGGTTTTATAGGGGGTGTTTCTTGTTAAGGAATATTGTGTATTGTATAATTGTGATATATATATTATACTTGTTAATTATCTGTGAAAAAGGGATCTTGCAGGTCCAAGGGTTTTTAAACCTCACACCGAGGTAAAGCTTTTAAAATGTAGAACTCACCAGCGTAAGCTGACCTTTTCCATGTATATATGTCAGGTCAGGGTGAGACTTCGACTAGTTATGAGAAGGCCCTGGTGATAAGGGATTAGACGGGCAAGCTATCGGACGGAAGGAGGGTTTTAGCGAGCTGGCATAGTTATAGCAATAAAACGTAGTAACAGTTAGTATTTCCTTATGTAAATTATCTTTTACTTTGTAGTACTTGGCGAATAAATAAAAGTTTAAAATTTCCGCTGCTTAGTTATCTCTGTTGATACCTTGTGTTCATGAGTAAATCCGATTCGTGACCCGTTCTAGAGGCAAGTCTGGGAGTGGGCGTCACAAAACGTTTGTACAACCGTATCCCACCATTAATTGATTTTAATTAGTTCTGTACGAAACGATAACTAGTGAATAGATCTATTTGGGTTGACAACTCTACCCTAACTGGTAGCTCCAGTTCTGACTCCGGATTGTCTGGGGGTACACGTCAGTTATTCTGCTCTGTTTAACATTTCTGAGCAAGAGATGCTTTGGGTGGGTAAACCGTTAGTATTTGAAATCAAGGTTCAAGTGAGCTCATACTCCCACAACAATAAACCCTTGTAATATTTAAGTATACTGAAAACTGTTTTACAAATGTTTAAATGATAAATCCTAAACCTGTGAACCTCACCAACTTTATGTTGACCCTTTTAAACTCATGATTTCTTAGGTAATTGATGCAAACACCGGAGGACATGCAATGGGGCTTATCTATGCTATCAGACCTGCTTATGGAGTCATAGTCCCGACTATCTTAATAAACCGTTCAATGTTTTTTATATTAATTTAAGACTTATTTCAAATGAAAGACATTATCATTGTCCACTATCACTTTCCGCTGCAATACAATGAATTAATGTTTTATGAAGTTTTAAATGTATTAGATGTTGTTATATGTATACTCGATTATGATTCCATTCTTGCTCACACCCGATACAGTTGACCAGGGTGTGACAATTACAGACTAATGTTCAAACACTAAGGCTCAAAACTCCCATATTCCAACCTGACACAACATTTGATGTTATTGTTTCAAATGAATACCGTAGCACTCTGGTCCAAATCTTTGGCCTTACATGTACTGTGCCTAATTAGAAAATAACATTAATGACATAACGAGACAAATGTTAAGCACTACACTAAGTATGAATTTATCCAATGCTAATTAGTTCTTCTTGATTACGCTTATCTTAAGCACACATACTTATTCTCACATTCGAGCTTGGTCGCGGAACACCCTCCCGTCCTATCCAAGTCTAACGACGCTTTTGTTTTACAGGTTCCCTGGTCGATCACTGAAAAAAACTCTCTGTCCGACCCATTCTCAATTCGAACTGACCCATTGATCCCTCTTGTAGTCCACTCTAGCTCGGTAGTTCTTCCTTGACCCTTGTCACTTCAACTACCCGAGATAGGCCGATATTTGAAGAAATAATAATTTCTATAAGTATTAATATTTTTCTAGGATTTTAACAAAAAAAACAAATTATATTTATGAAATTATTACATTATAAAAAACTAATATATAAAGGGAAAGTCATGAAAAACACTTAAATAAGTTTTGTTATTTATACTCAAGAACGAGGTTTATGATGAAATATACGTGAACTCACGTGCATATGTTTGTGTGTTTATTGAACTGGATTTTAAACCAATTCTTCTCCATGTGTGTTCATATATAGATATAACGAGATGTTTACCCCACACGCGTTGTTGCGGGGTTGAATTTGTATACTGAACGAAAGTAAGTTAAGTGGTATAAAACGTAAAAGTTTAAAAGTTTCGTGGTGAAAGTATAAAACTATAGAAATATATTAAAAGCGAAAGTAGAAAAGTTAAAAGTTTCGTGGCCAAAGTAGAAGACAAAAAAACTTTAAAAAAAAAACTTTAAAAGTTATAGGGTTAAAAAATTAAGCAGTATAAAACGTAAAAGTCTAAAAGTTTTGTGGTGAAAGTATAAAAACTATAAAAATATACTAAGTTAAGTGGTATAAAATGTAAAAGTCTGAAAGTCTCGGGGTGAAAGTATATAACTATAAAAGTATACAAAAAACGGAAGTAGAAAAGTTAAAAGTTTTGTGGCCAAAATAGATGATAACAAAACTTAAAACAAAAAATAAAGTTTAAAAGTTAGAGTGTAAAAAAGTTGAGGCGTATAAAACGTAAAAGTCTAAAAGTTTTGTAAGGAAAATATAAAACTATAAAAATATACTAAAAACGAAAGTAAAAAAGTTAAAAGTTTCGTGGATAAAATAGAAGACAACAAAACTTAAAAAAAAAAATTAAACGATACAAAACGTAAGAGTATGAAACATATGCGGCAAAATTTATGAAAACCAAAAGTTTACTATTTCGTTAGAAAAAAAACAAATCGTAAAAGTTTAAGATAGAAAACGTCAAAACATAAAAATTACGTTATAAAAAATTTACAATTAATCAATCAAATTTCATTGTATTATTAATAAATAACATAAAAGATAATTATTAAAATATATATTTCATCACAAATAGACATTGAAATCTTACTGGGACACGATAGGTTAAACTGACGGTTGTAAAAGCAATTCATATCCTAAGCTGTGAAGAACGCGTTTTGGTGATTTTCCTTTAATCTAATGTACATTTTAATAAATATCTCTAGTTATAACCTATAATTGTAAACCTTGTCTTAAATACCAAATCACATTTGTAAACCCAATTAAGTTTTTTTTAGGGGCATTTACATATATCCCCCTACTAAACTATTTTATTACATATTTACCTAAGCCTAAAACTTAATTACATATATCTTCTTCCTAAACCATATATATTACATATTTACCCAATTCATTTAAAATAATTTATTAAATGACTATTATACCCTTATTAATATTTATATATTTCTTTCTTCTAATATTTATTAAGTAAATATTTCACCTAAATAAAAATCAAAAATGGATTTCACCCCATGGATGCTTCAACGAACTGGGCTGTTAAGGCACATCCATCATCAAACTTTCTATAACACATTAAAGAACAATTTAATATAAAACCCTATCACAAAGCAAGTAAAAACGTAAAATTTGATACAGTTTTCAAATAGGCATTCAACACTTCTTGTGCACTGTTCTTGGCGCTTAACCATTAATGGTGTATTGGTGGAAATCCATCAACAAGAGTTAGCTCTGAAAGTTATGGAGTTGATCTGAAGAAATAGAAAACCTGATAGCCTTATGTTTAAAGAATATAAGGGGAGAGGAACCAAGAGGGATTCATCGATTTTAAATAATTATTTACAAATCTAAAAGATTTCCTCACAAATAAGTGAATAACTAATCAGATGAATCAAGAGCGATGAGCAGATTTGCCCCCACACTAACCAGGTGATGAAATTGTAAATACACACAGTTCGATGTCGGGTAAAGGTGCAAATTTTATTCTGATTTTTGTTTTTTTAAATTAAAAGGGTATATTGGTAATTTTATTAAAAAAAAGGGGATATATGTAATTAAAGTTTAAGCTTGGGTATATATGTAATTTAGTGTCTTAATAAGGGGATATATGTAAATGTCCGCTTTTTTTATTATCAGCAATAAATGTAAGCGGTAAGCCTCGTATTTTTATGGAATAAAAATATGTATAATAATATTAATAAAGGTAATAAAATAGGGTCACAAAAGCAAGAAATTGCATAAGTGCATAACATGCACATCTTTTGCCTTTTGGGAGTATGAGTAGTAGCAATCATTCGTGCCACCCATACTATATCTCACTAGCTTTAACAAAATTATAATATATATTGCAGTGGTTTAATATGAGTTAAATAAGAGCATTGAAGTCTACATACTAGAATAAAACCTTAAAATATTAGGAGAAACATTTCTACAATATTACGAACCATCATTGACTTGTCATATGAGTCTTATGCTCATGTCACCCGCATGTTAGAAGAAGATGGATATGTATGTTGCATTTACGAACCATAATTTTTTCATACTTGATTTATGAGTTGATGTCATCAATTTACACTAACCGTATTGTATTGTATGATATATATATATTGCCATAAAAGTAACTAATATAACCATGGACAAAACATGTGACACGTTATCTTATATATACATTTTACAACGTTATGGTACCATCTAAAAAATACAAAGAACAATTTTTGTTGCTTATGGTACCATCATACTAACTTATTGAGTACAAGCACCCATTGCCTCAATTTATAAGTCAATACAGAACTTGAATTTACAAGTTCTTATGCGTTCGGTACACTTCCGCATTTCCATGTTTGCCTCCCTTTAGTCATCGTCGTTTACAGTTCTACCTAATAATAGTCTCAGACCCATACTTGAAGGACTTTTCCTCACGCCGGCTACAGCAAGAGGTATAGGAGGCTTTATCCCTTTCTTCTCCATTGTAACTTTCACCGCCTCTACTACTTCTTCTCTCCAACAAAACAACAACGACTTTTAAAGAAGATAACCACCAATCCGGCCACTCATTAAATCGATCACCTATACCTGTCGCCTTCCTTTTTCTCCACCAATAGGGCGAGCAACCATCGATCTGTGCTTCGCATGTATCGATTTTCACTTCACTATGTGTATGTGTTTTTTTAATACCCATTCATGTGTTTGTTTTCCCCCTTTTAATAGCCCTAAACCCTAAATTATGTTGTGTTCTCTTAGATTTGGGTTGTTCCTTTTCTTCTTTGCTTTATACTGTCAGTGTATTGACGTTTACTTCACAATTTTTATCTAATGATTTGCTTAGGGTTTTATGTAGAGGCCGTTGTAGGTTGCTAAACCTTCTGTTCGGTTCCTGTTGTAGAAGAATCGCCTGATGGCTGAAGACACAATGAATTTCTCAATTAATTTTAGTGACATGCTCATTTTTATTTTGGTTTCATGTTTTGAAGAATCCTTCATTGTCGTAACCATTCTTGACGATTTCCTTTAAAAATTAGGAGAAAAAGTCTATATTGTTCATCCAATTTACAAGCACTTATTAAAGTTTTTATATACATGATTTCAAATAATACTTACTGCTTTGAAAGCTAAAGACACGAGTTCAAGAACACAAAAATTACAATTTATTTGTTGTTCAGAATACTAAGGAGTCCACATTGTATGCATCAAATACTTTTTAGCCATCACTTTCGTGACGGAATGGATATTAGTATGTTACTCTAAAATTTTAGGTTGTGTGCATTTAAGTTCATGTTTTTCGTGATATTACTTTTATTTACGTTTTGTTAATTTGTAGGTTGGACTGAAGTCCGGCCTGTTCTAATTCCATTACATTCGGTATAAATTAATATTGTTATGTTTTATCGTTTTTTTATTTGATACTTGCTATATAATTTATGTATTTATATGTATTTATGTTAGTAACAAGATTATTGATTAGATTTTGTTATATGCATTGAATGGTGGTCATATCTATTGCCGAATTACTCATTTACTCCTATTGCCTCTGCTATGTAGTTGCTTAGTTGCTTTATTTTTAGCGTGTAGGTTATGCAACATGCAGCTTCGGTGTCTTTTTGTTTGGAAAGGTTGTTGTGCATTGCAGTTTAAGGAAACTTGCTACTATGGTGTGTTTTTAGTTCCTAATGTTCTGATTTTCCTTTGTTGATTTATCCTCTTTCTATGTTATATTTCAATTTGGATGTCGATTTGGGTCATTATAACCCTATGCGCTTTTCTTGAAACTGGATATCGGTCATTCTCCTAACATGTGATTATTCTGGAGAAACAATCAACCGTTTGAAGGCTTATTTTACAAGCCTTTATTGCAGTTCATTGTGTTTAACAGTTTTTGAAGTACAGCTCCTTCAAACATGATGTACAAGTCACCACAACAAGTCATTAAATTTGATTCTTACAAAAACATATGGGAATTTTATCACACAGATGTGCAGATACAAATTGTTTATGCTTTATAACATTAAACAACGTGGCCCTATTGCGCTGTAACACGTTGATTTAATAGCTCATATTATGAGAATAAATTGCTTGCTTCGTAATGTTTGGATGTTTGGTTTCTTAGTTAAAGTTGACGTATTCGACGTGCAAAGACCCCGCTGCGAAGCACGGATCGCCCCACTTGTAAAAGACATTTTTCACCTTGTCAATTGTCACTGTTTAGTTTTTTTTTTCTCCTTTTTTTCTAAACCACAAATTTGGTTTTCTGGGTAGCCACAGGCCCATCGTCCAGTCGATCATCTCCATTTCCTGAGTATAGGACACAGTCTCGACCTAAAACTCACCTTTAAAAAGAAATACACAATAGGTGAAAAATTCTCTGACCCTACCTGAAACCCATATTTGTTTTACTATTAGAACTTAAACATTTAAACTCAGAATCTTTATATTTTAGTAAAGTTTTGAATACCTCACCTCAACCATTTAGATCAGGGTCATAATGACCTGGTCATACGCCAAGTGTCTTCATAGCTAAATAATACTTTTACTTAGTTTTCTAAGCTAAAGAATTAATTATGTAAACATTATAAATAATGCCCCTTTCTTAATTATGCTCTTAAATCTTGAGCTTTTAATCATTTCACAAGAAGAAAAGAACCCCCCATGTTCCTGGTAGACCAATTCTTAATGACATGTAGTCCCACCTATTTTATGTGGCCCCACAAAGTATGTCTTTTATTTTATATTTTATTTTTCTCGGGTGTAAATATAGATATAGGTTCTAATTAGGCATCTAAACAAACCAAACAAATCAAAGGAACAGAAAATTATTATGTTTATTTTCGTTCATTTAACTTTAAGCGAACATAAACATTAGCTGAACAAATATTTCTATATTCGTGTCCATTCATTAAGAAAATGAAAATGTTCGTGTTCGTTTATGTTCGTTCGTTAAACATTAAACGAACAGTTCATGAACGTGAATGAACACAAATTTAAACGAACACAAACAAACACAAACTTAAAATAACACAAACTAAAATGAACACAAATGTACAAGCATACATGAAAATAAAATAAACAATTTTAACACGTGATAAGTACAAAGAGTAAAGTGACTGAACAAAATAATTTCCAATCCCTAAAAAATGGTGGTGCCATGGTAATTGGTGAGTACAAAGAATAAAATAACCACACAAAATGACTAAGTGAGAATGAAACCCTAAAAGAAAGAAAATGTATAGGGCTAATTATAGTTTGTTTATTAATAAAACTAAACATAAATAAATGAACGAATATAAATAAACGAACTTCCCGTTGAACGTTCATTAACTGTTCACTGAACGTTCGGTTCGTTTACAGGCCTAGTTCAAATAAGAAGTTTTTTAAATTTAAGAAGTATAAGAAGAATTATGTGTCTGACACGTGTCTTTTTATTATTTTTAAAGGGGGATACTTTAGTCATTGTGTCTTGCCTTCAGATTCATTGTGTTTTATGTCCTAATCATGTCTTATGTGTTCAGGTTATTGTGTAATATGTTATTTTATAATTATGTTGTTTATAATAAAAAAATTTAGAAAAACACAATAACCAACAAAAAGACATAATGACTAGCAAAAAGACATAATGCCAAGTAAAAATACATAATACAAGCAAAAAGACACAATGACAGACCTGTTTTAAAGATAAAGACACTGTAGGACCACCGTTCGTATTTTAAACGATAAAATAAATTTCCACTAGATATTTGATACAATTACAACGGAAAGACAAAATCCCTACACTAATACAATACAAGAAAAAGAAACCTAACTATTACAATACAAAGGAATAAGACAATACAAATAAATGAAATACAATACAAACGAAAATAAGAGAATTACATAAACAAAAGAAAGAACAGTGGGTTGAAAATATTATGTTGATTAAACAATTACTATATTAATTGGGTTGAAGAAAGGAGTTTTAAATTATGAAAATATAGATTTAAGAAAAGGTTTTAGACGAAGGCATCGGGTAAAAACCGTTTCCCTTAAAACAAATTCCGGGTCTACACAAGATCCCGTTTTGTTTCCCAGGGTACAATCGTCGAAGTCGAGAGTACGACCGAGATAACTCTAGACCCAAAATTACCTTGAAGCTCTTGAACTTGATGATGATCTTCAAGAAGGTTGGAAGAAGTTCTTGAGATGAAGATGAGAGAGTTTTAGAGAGAAAAGAATTATCTAATTCTTGGTGTATTTTTCAACCAAGAATTACCTTGGTATTTATAGGTGAGAATGAGTTGTAACAACTCATTCACCATAAACCAAGTTCATAACTCATGGTGTAACACCATTCAACATCATAAATTCAAGTTGAAACATATTCAACAAGAATTATGACATGGATTCATTAAATAATATATATATATAAATAATATATATATTTTAATAAAGTTCCAACAATCACCCACATTAATGGAGATCGAACAAAACTTTCAAGTGTCACGACAATTTCGACAGTCGAGTATTGCAGGATGGGTAGGTTACACCTTTGAACCCTCCTTTGTGAAGTATACTTAGTTTACTGGTGTTTGGTAGACGCAATGTCTTTGAACCAATCAACCTTTTGTGTAAACGACATTACACTTCACACAATACTGTCCTTAGTCTGGTTAGCCCTCATGGTTGTGTCCAATAATGGTCCTGGAACACTAGCCTGGTTCTGCGAGAGCTCTAGGATTTGTGCCCATACAAATCCATTCGAAGCGACCCCACTTCTCTCTTGCATAGGTGATTACCACGACCATTAAAAGCATTGGCATGTGTGATTTACGCAAGATCATCTATGATTTACACAAAATCAATGGCCATCGTATGCTTAACCTCACACCATTCACTGTTTGGTGATAGGAATGGACTAGGAAGTACAATACACCCTTTAATAGTTTTGGGATACTCCCCCACAATGACCACAGTCGATCATTTGGTTGTCCTATTGAACCTAGAGCATGGGATCTCCAATTTCATAGGTTAGGTTTTCCTTCGCATCAACTTTACCCAATGGCTTTAGTCCCATTCCTGTTGACGACTTCAAAACTAAGTCTCTGCTTAAGCCTTTTGTAAGCGGATCCGCAATGTTATCCTTTGACTTCACATGGTCAACAGAGATAACGCCCGTAGACATTAGTTGTCGTATCGTATTATGTCTACGTCGTATGTGCCTTGATTTGCCATTGTATATTACGGATCAGGCGCGCCCAATTGCCGACTGACAGTCACAATGTATGCAAATAGCCGCAAGTGGCTTAGGCCACATTGGAATATCTTCCACGAATTGACGTAGCCATTCCGCCTCTTCACCAGATTTATCTAAGGCAATGAACTCAGATTCCATTGTGGAACGTGCTATGACTGTTTGCTTAGCCGATTTCCAAGCAATAGTCGCACCACCAAGCGTGAACACATATCCGCTTGTTGATTTGGTATCCTTTATATCCGAAATCCAATTTGCATCGATGTATCCTTCGATAACCGCTGGATATCGGGTATAGTGTAGTCCATAGTCTCGTGTGTATCTTAAGTACCTAAGTACACGATTCATTGCTCTCCAATGTTCCATGCACGGATTGCTCGTATACCGGCTTAGTCTGCTAACCGCATAAGCCAAATCAGGTCTGGTACATGTCATTAGTGTTGGATTAGGTGTCTAAGCCTATAACTATAATTGATAATAGCACAGTCCTTTTGGGTTGTCCTCAAGACTCGACATATGGAGAATTAATAAAAAGGGAAAAGAAATAGTTTGTTAATTATTATGGTCTAATAATTAACTAGACAAAAACTATTTGGGAGGTTAATTAACAGTTTGTTAATTGAAAGGGATAAATAATAATTAATCAATAGTTGGTTAAATTAGGAAATTATCTATCCCACATGGAAGATTTCGAAAATCCCTTAGGCATAAGGGAATTTCGAAATTTTGCATGTATCCCACATTGGTGGGATTACAAAGTAAGGAGGTTATACAAGGCTATAAATAAAGGCCTTAGAAATTCATTCCAATTCGCTCATTTGGCTTGAGTATTCGCCTCCTTCTTTCTCCCTCCTTGTGGAAGAACTCCTTATAGTTCATCCCACCCTTAGTTTATATTCTTCTTCGAGTCCTTAGGTGTGATCCCATTAGAGGCACGACGCTTGTGGTGCTTGCTTCCTTGAAATCAAGAAGGATTATTATAGTTGTTTACTATAATAACTAAGAGGTATGTAACCCTATCTGTCTTAGTAGCTTATTTATTTATTTATTTTGATTGTTTGCTAGGGTTCATGATATGTCCATAGTTATAGGTTCAATAGTGAAAACATAGATCATGTTTTAGGTTGCATGCACCCTTAATTGTTTAAGATTGCTTGTAGTGCCTGAAACCCATTAGTGGTATCAGAGCATAAGGCTTGTTTTCAATTGAATTAGCTATAATTGTTGAACTGTTAGGAGGCTCACATTCGATTTTAGGTATTAGGATTTTTGAAACCCTAATCTTGCCCCCTAAGTTTCGATTGCCTTTAGGATAAGGATTAATTTAATAGTTTAAATTTATTATCCTATTATTATTATTATTGATATATAATAATGGTATTTTTTAAAAGTTTAAAAAATACACCTTATACTATATGTATGATTAAAAGCTTAATTGTTATTATATGTATAAGAACAACAGTCAGTCAAATCAATAGTAGGCCT